>JANHGN010026362.1:23518-37158 GCA_024605025.1 Megaceryle maxima
GAAATACTAAGTTACTGCATAGATGTGTACATATTACAGAAACATTCACATAATTCTGTCTTTAAAGGATCTTTTCCTAGGAAAATGGGCAACACTCAAGTGAAAAAAAAACAATTCCCAAAGAGGGTTTTTTTTCCCTAACATGTAGCAAATGTGCATTAAATAAGCATGTGGTGCAAACCCACAATCATATTCCTAGGGTTAAATCTATGACAACATGTGGTGGAGTCAATATATCTCTAAACAAACACAGGATATCAATGGATGATGTTTGAAAATTTACCAATACTGATGTCCTGCCCTATAAATATATCGGCATTTGTCTCCTGCGGTCAGCTGACTTGTTAAGCTGTCATGTTACAAGCTCTATCTTCCCAAGCCCTGCTTAAGCAGAGAGGCCAGTAGTAAGAAAGCCACTGAAGTGGCTGAGGGTTGCTATAAATGCACTATCATATTACAATATGATCCTCTGCAATGGGTAAGAGCTGTGGAATAGCTCTTTCCTCTCTGCACACCAGGCAACAGAGCTGAAAGGAACAAGAGTGTAAGTGTGGCTCTGAATTACAGCCTCTTTTTTGATCCACTTTTGGGATGTTATAGCTATGTGCTACTTTCAAAAATTTGACCAAAAATTGTAGGCTATAATCTAGATCACAGATTTCCCATCTAACAGCCTAGTCTGTAACCTGCAATTTATCATCCATTTTTAGATTCTTACATGTAGTAATACCTGTTAGCAATGTGTATTGGAATGTCGGGCAAAACCCGTTAAAGTTTCATATCTGTAACTATAGTGTGAATTTCAGTAAATTGTCTCCAGTGTACATGAGCAAACTGCATGTGCAGTATTTGTATTCTTAGTGAGACTGATGAAAATATTAGAAATATCACAATGGGGATCAGTAAAATTCAACAAGATGCATTTTTTTTAACAGACCTGTATATTTGCTTAGGTAGAAGTGGTCTGTGAAGGAACTAATTGATGAAGGAAGAAAAAACTAAAGATTCTCCAAACCTACCAATCAGTGTCTGATTAGTGCTAGAAGGCCTCAATCCCAAGGAAGTAAATTTCTGGTGTTGGTCCTTTTCAGTGCGCTCAAAGGCCAGAATCTTTGAACTCAGGAGAGGTCATCAACAAGGGCTGCCTATTTTACCTACTAGAAGGTATGTTACAGATCAGCCTTTAATTGCAGCAAAGCAGAAGAATGGAAGTTTGGGATGAGAGTGACACAGATTTATTTATATCCTTCCCTATGTTGATTTACATCTGCCTCCTAGGAGCACATTCTTACCACTACCTTCTGATGCACTATGAAGTAACTACTCTCAAAATTTCTCATAAAAGCCTCATAAAAGACACAAATATTTACTATGGCAGCATCTATAACTTGGGTTTCCCCAAAAAGCACACTAGGTAGCAACAAAGCCATTTTTCCTTCTCCCTAGCCAAAGGAAGAAGACTAATTGCAATGAGCCTGACATGGAGGGAGAAAGCTTTGTTTGCCAGGAGGACAATGTCCTCCTTGACATTTCCTAGCAGCTGGTTTAGGTGGCCCACTTATGGAAAATCTGACATCTTTGTACGTTATGTTTAGGTGTCACATTAGGTGCAGCAAGTCTTGTAATACTAGGTACAGTTTTCTATTTGGATCTGGATGGTGATAATGATTTGATTCAATCCAGACAGTATACTTTTTGCCTGCCATGGTGGCTGCAGCCTCAATAGGCCATTGTAAAAAAAAGGTAACACAAGTACCCTAAACCTTACTTGCACAGGAAAGTATGTCATTCATGCTTGTAACATGCATCCCTGTAGCATTCATATGTAAACTAATCTCACCAGTGCAAATACATTCTAAAAGAGAACCATCTAAGAATATTGTACCTTTTAGATGCTGTGCTCTTTTCTTAGGCTCAAATTCACAGATGTTATTACTATGTTATACAACTGCAGCATTTGTTTTGGAAGAGTAAGTTAAATTCATGGCTCTACATTAATCATATGGGTGTGATCCATAGGATTCAGGCTTCAGTAAGTTTGATGAAATCATACACAAACACATGAGGGATAGATATATAGAGTTCAGAATGTGCATAAATTTAGATTAACTCTGAAAGGGGTTTTAATGTTTTCCCAAACTAAAGGATTGCAGAAATGGAATTACTAAACAGATCAAAATGTCTCATATTTGAACTTTCTAGTTTTGGATCATTGGTCATCAGTCTTTTGTGTCATATTTAAATTGTTCACATGTTGTTTGTTACAATATTTCTGTTAAAGCTGAGTTTTCCTAAACAACAACAACAACAACAAAGTTAAGAAAACAGTTAATGAAACACTCAAACCAAGCCAAATTTGAATGGGAAAATACAGAGAATGTCTTACTGGCAGAAACTTTTTCTGTCTAGGCTGGGCTTTCTACTGAAAAGTAGACAGAGATAAAAATCCCATGAATGAACAATGTAGAAATGAATATAATATAAATGTTATACGGAATATGAGGGTATGAGAATACCAATTGAGGACCTTCATTTGGCTGTTAGCTTCTCAATCTAGTGCCATAAACATAAGGCTACTGGCTATCCTGTGACCAATGTCTCTCCCCAAGTCTGAAAAAAATCTTCTCTGGGTCTCAGTTCTGACAAGCGCAGAGCAGAAGTCTTGAAAAGTCACATTTCAATGTAACAAAGACATTCTTTCCTGCCCAGTTCAATTCATTAGCTGAATTGAATTGTCACTGAATATAGAAAAAGAAACCTGATGCTCTGGCAAAGTTTCCTAAAATGTACTTTGCTAAACAATTTACAAAATTGAATTTATTTGTAAAACAATCATTTCACATTAATCTTCCAATGAAATTAATGTATAAAACACATAGACCACTCACCTGATCCAGGACAGCATTCCATATTTAATATTGTAGTTCTAACAGTGCTTAGAGGAGCAGTTGAAGAGGCAGTGATGAAACTGGAAAACCAAGAATCAAGACATAATTCCTGCAGACATGTGTATATCTGTATCACTCTGTATCTAATATTATACCATACAGAACTTATTTTTAAAAGCAGCACATTTCTCCCCATTTGAATCTAAGCAGTATTTGTTTTAAACATCACAGGCTCATACTTTATACATGAGTAATTTTTTCTCAAAAAAAAAAAAGAAGAAAGAGAGTCATCCAAAAGTTTTATTCTTTCAGAATTCCTTTTATTTCAATGGAACAAAATATGGCTAGTGTTGTTTCATTCAATAATGATCTGTGTGCTCTCAGTTCCCGATGGCTGGCCACGTGATTACTCCTACTAAACAAATTGGTTTCACCACTCCTGTAATTGATTCTGATGTGCAGGTCTGGACATTGTTTCTGTGTTGTGCCACTTTGATTCTCCTATTTAATTGGAAATGTGTTATGTTTACAGAAGATCAGAGGGAGTATATAATCCATTTGTAAAAGTCTGTTGAAGCAACTTTAAGCCACAAGATGGCAATGGTGTTTACTTTTTTTATGAGCACTTAGATCATGTTCTATTATATAACCTACACTTTCATTTACATTAGAAAATAATTGAGCTTTCACTCTAGAGTGGCATCTTTAAGTCTGTAACTATATATCTAAAATTTTATCCATGGCCTTCATGCCAGGGAACATGCAGTGCGTCACACTGTGGAAGCCATCCCACTACCTCTGTCAGTCACCTTTCCCAAGACAAAGGAAAACACAATGATACTGTGGTGCACAGAGGCATCATCTGGCTCATTGCAAGACAACTTGAGTCCAAGGGCCACAGTTCATTCCCTCTGGACTACATCCAAGCTACCACAGATCTACTGGTCTGCTTGGCACTGTGCTTTCCCATGCAGATGGACTTCGTGTACTGGGTGTACACATCAAGCAAATCTATACTTCACTGCTTTATGTTGGATAGGCATACACTGGATGCCTTGCAGAAAGCAAAGCCAAGAAACCCCTGGCAGAAATTCTGTAATGGCATATAGCAAGCTACCATGTGCCCAGAGCTGCTCCCTGGTCCCCTCAATGGGTCCATAACCCCTTCCACTTCATATCCCAAGCTTGGACAAGGTAACACCAACTGCCTAACACACATCTGTGGCTCACAGTGTGAGTGCCTTCAGATCCATTTTTTTTTTTCCAGAGATGCTCATTTGCTCATGACATGGATTTATATTATTCAGTAGAATCCTAATACCATAATTAACCAACTCTGAAAATTTAATCATCCATGTCCTTTACATTTTCTGGAAAACTGTCTGGCTTCATTGGTTAGTAGACTTTCTATCCCAGCAAAGGTTCTAGTCTCACTCTCGAGACATGATCTAAAGCCTACTGAAGGGAGCAGAATCACTACCTGATTTCAGCAGGATTTGAAACTCCTGACATTTAGTTTCCTCCCTGTGCCATTACTGTCCACCTGTACTTAGTCTACCATGATTTATACTTTTATGCAGATATGCATATTAAAACCCACAAGAGGAGAAAAAACCAAAAAGAAGCAGCAGAGCAAATACAGGATCATCAGAGCAGACTCCTAACCCTGCAATTGTAACTGCATTACATCCGTCAGCACGGAGCTTAGGAGTTTGTTTATTTAATGACGTGCATCACTTTGGTGTAGAAGACTTTAGGCCAGGGAATATTAGTTCTTATTTTTTTTGTCCAAAACACACGTACAGTACAGCACTAGACAGACATGAGTAACACAGTACACAAAAAAGAGAACATGATAAACAGCTTCATGAAGAAGATCTTCTTGTCTATTCTATCATAATTTCAAGTATAATAAGTAATGATTTCAGACAGAGAATGCACCCACAGGGTGACTTAAGAACATGAAAACACTCTTCACAGAGGAAAAAAATGAGATCTTTAGGAAGAAGGTCTAGTTCAATTTTGACAATTAGATTAAATCAACAATAGAAACTCACAGAGATGTATGAGTCAGTCTATCTCTGACACTTGCATTGGGCAAAGGGAAGCAGGATGGGAATGGAGAGGGAGATTTCTTAATAACGAAATAGAGAGGTATTGTGCAGAGCAATGGATTATTGATCCCAAAGGCAAGGATTGCCAAGAGGAACATCCAAAGAGCTTCTTGGGATTCTGGGTCAGAAAGACATCTTTATTCAATATATTATTCAACTATATGATCCCTGAACAGAAATGCATTTAATAATTTTTCTGAATAGACACCTAAATAAATATTGATAGGTAGTTGAGACAGTAGAGGTGTGAGCTGTGGAAAAAAAGGGAAGGTAATATTTCAGGGTGGTTACCATAATGTTGAAATGCAAGAAGGATGAAAGTGATATTTGACTAAAAAAGATTGCATTAGTTACTTGCATATAACCAGTTTTAGCTTAGTGAAAAAGGTCTCAGGAAAGACTTGGAAGAAGCAGAAGAACAAAGGGCAGAAATGGATTAGAGAGAGGCAGAGGTTGAATAGGGAGTTTGGAACAGTGTCAGGGAGCACGTGTGTTGTAAAATGGTGGGCTGTGATGGTAAGAAGAAGATAAAAAAGAGGGTGCGAGGAGACAGAGCATTAGAAATGAAGATGCTGGGGAAAGGGGAGAGGGAGCTGCAGATACTGTGCAGCTCAGGTGGAAGCCAGTAACATAAATCTGGCCAATAAGATGTTTCAGTCTGGTTCATCAGTTTTCCCCAGAGGAAGAAGGTGCCACCCTGTGCTGGTCCTCCCACGAAAGGCAATGCTTTCTCCTGTGCCTGCTGCTGTCAAAACTAGTGATGCTGAGGAACAATGATAACAGGTAGAGACAGGGTTTCCAGACAGTTGCTGCCTCCTCTTGCTTCCTACGGAGCAGCCTCACTCCATATTTCAGCTATGACCTTGATCTCCTGCTGCACTCCTTTGTGCTCTCTAGCATGCTCCTGCGAGGCAAAAGATTCACTGAGATTCAGAATAAATTGATTTATAGCTTAAGCATGATTGTGCATTAGGACTATTTATCAGAAGCCTTCTTGTGTCGTCCAAAGATGGGAAGCAATGGATGCGCTCTACAGTGCCTGCCTGTGTATACTCAGTCAAGGGCAGCTGGCATTTTGCCTCAATACAGATTGCAGAATCCATCTACTTGAAAAAGATTTCAGTATCTCACTCTAAGCCTGAAGAATCAAGACTGGATTTTCAATCCTATTTCTCACTGCAGCTACTTCAGTGACCTATGGTAGCACATTTTATACCACAGCTTTCAAAATGACTGGTAATTTTGGTGCCACACAGACTGATCTTCAGCTGTGCTCAGCTCCAATTTGCAGATTAAAAATTAAAAGACTGTATTTGAAAATGCTGCTATTGCCTCTGGCCCAATATCCTTGTTTGTAATAAGGAGTTAGCTTATTTCCCAAGAATGCTGAGAATTTAATTACATAATGTCTGTAAAGCAATTGGAAGAAAATCACTATGTAAGTGTTAAGCATTATAATTGTATTAAATGTTTATGCCCAGTATTGCAGGAAAGGGACATGATTATCTAATAAGCAATGACCTCTCATCACCAGCAATAAAAGACTTTGTGAAGACCACAATGTTGTGCTGGTATAGGCTGAATTAAATGTCAAGAATATCAAGCAGTGCTTTTTAAGTTTTCATTGCACAAAGGTTAAAAGAATATCTGTTAAAACATGCACTACCCAATCAGAATATTCTCACCACTAACGGTTTTACAAACACTGGTACAGATATTAACTGGAAGAGCTAATTTGAGGCTATCTACTGTCACCAGTGCAGCTTTAGATGAATGAATTTTAATCTGACCCTCAAGAGTCAGTCTAGCCGAATAATAACAATGAAAAATGCATGAGAATAGCAATTTCAACATGGCTATTTCACAGACAAGCTTATTTTATGCATCAATAGCAAATAAATCAAGAAATTGGATGGACTTTCTGATTGTCTTTCACTGTTCTAAGTAAATCCATCTAGCCAGTGTTACCATCAGTTCTAAAGATTGGAAAGTAAACAGAAAAGGAATATTCATTGATTAGTTTATTTGGAATGAAATTCCTAACATCACCCTTGCCAGAAATGTAGCTTATAGGGGTGAAACATACTATCTTGATGCTGTAAGCTGAACTGTAAAATATCCTAACTGCTAACATTTGGATTTCAAGTATTATCTAAACAGACACTACATCTTAAAAAAAAATACTTGTGCAAACTACATAAATACCATGGAGTAACAACTAATCATTGGCAACAGGTTGTTATACAGCTCTGGTAGAAGGTGCTAATGACGTGTTTTTAAAAGACGTCCACAAAACATACTGTAGGGTATGTGTCCTAATTAGTAAAAATGGGAATTACACATCACAGAAGAAGAGACTAGTTAGTTCAAATTTAGGTGTCCAAAAAAAGAATTCTGCCTATTCTGGCACAATGTTGTGGTCTATCACTTTTTTCTCTAAAATAATTTCACAGTGGGTACATACAGTGTGCCACTATTAGGCAAACAAACAAAAATATCGGGTTTGGTGTGTCCTTTATCTACCCCTAATATTAGGTTCTCAAGTTAAAAATTTTGGCCCAATTCCCAGGACATATTTCACTTGATTTGGAAGATGGTTTAGACCTTTGTATTAATACAAAGCAAAAAAAGGTTTTATATTAGTGCTTACCTGTGGATTCAAGATTAATTAAAACCATCAAGCCCTAAACAGTAGCTTTTCTTTTTAGAATAAGTTTGACATATTTTACTTGGTGAGTGTTCAGTTTTGATATATGAGATTTGATGTAGCTACAGAATAGTATTCTTTAACATAAATTGCTATAAATATTTCAGTCTCTCAACATCTGTAAAATCAGATCTTTTTATTATGCTTTTCACTGCAATCCTCAAGCATGAACATATGCATTCTGCTTCATGAAACACCCCCCTCTTTTGAACAAGATGTTACAACTGTTCTATTAAGAACGGGCGAGTTAGATAATTGATGTATTATTATACCTTAACAGATGAACAGGAAGTGACTCTTGGCTGTTACCACTTTGCATGAGCGTGTGCCTGCACATGTGTGGCACCGAACAGCTGTGACTGAATATTATGTTTGAGAAGTCTTAAACAAAAAGCTTGCTTAATTTACCCTGTCCTGTATGAATCTCCATTCATGTGGGTGGTTTAAACATGGCATCAGAAGGAAATAATTTACTACCCATGAACTCTGAATTACATTGCTGAGAACGAAACTAAGCAAATGTTATTGAAACTGTTCTTTTCCAAAGCCTCAGCAGAAAGGTGATATGGAGCCCTGGGCTTTCATTTGCAATCTCTCTCTTGGCCTAATATTTGCAGATTGATACAGATGAGAAAGAAATCCTGATGGACTATTGGAGATAACTGAGCCCGTTGTTTTCTGAGCAACTTCCTATCTGTGATGAACCAAGAACCCATCTGAAGAATGGATCTACCAAAAGAATGGTTGGAGGAAGTACCCAGTGAGAGCTGACAATTAAAAAGTGTGATTTCAAAGACCAAAATAACATACTTAAAGAGAAGTTTGTCTTTAATGGGACAAAACTAAACCAAAATATACAACATTTCTATTGCAATACAAACATTCAAGAAAATCTGACTTCACAGTTCAGAAGCAAACCAGAATAAGATTCCATAAAACCCATCATCATGTCCATACTGATAAGATGCATCTCAGTGAAAAGATAAAGTTCTATGCCACATGTTCCTTTCATCATAGCTTTTATCAAAGAGACTAGAAAGCAATAGACTGAGTGGAGAAAATGAAATATTAAGTATGAGTGCAAAAATCCTCTGTGAAAATTCTTGTCCCAGTGTATTAAGCAAAGCCAACATCAATTAAAATAATGAAACTTGTAGAAAATCCACTGTCAGCTGTGTACAGCTGATAGAATTCAGTAACATACCTGGGTTTTGTTTGAGTTAACATCTATTTTCAAATATAATACCATGGCATGTGAGCCAGGATGACTGCCATCAACAGGAAAATACAAAAGCTTTGGAAACGATCTCTTGGAAGGTCATGGCGAAGTTGAATATAGAGGCGTAACAAAGGGTTCTGGTCCGTTGTAGACATACCTTAAGTTCCCCACTTTAAGTGGTATCATTAAGAAGTTTTTCACATCAAGTATATTCAGCATAGTAATCTTCAGTCCTACATCAGCAGATCAGCTGGAATGATTGAAGTGGGTTATCCTTTCAATACTTCCAATGTTTGGAAAAGGTGTGCTGGAAGTGTGATAATTATATAAAAAGTGTCTCAATAAGAAATGTCAAGCATATAAAAACAGAAAGAAAGTGTTGTCTAACAAATATTTTCATGCAAGTTTCATAGGAGGAAAAGATTTTTTGAAAAGTGAAAGAAGATTCTGGGAGGAAGAAGGTTGCATGATAATACAAGGTGTTTATGTATCTGTGCATATGCCAGAAGCAAAAAGTTATAGAATCAGAAAGGAATAAAAAGTCAGGAAGAAATAAAAAATTAAAACTCTGAAAAAAATAAAAAGACTTGCACAGACACACTTGTCTGACCTCAAGTAGGTTCTTTTGGCATTTAAAACATGTTCAGATGGAAAACATATTTCCTGTGTAGAAGAGAGTATTATTCATGCAAGAATAAACAGTGATCCTAAAGAAAATTCCTTACAATCCCTGTCCATACTGTTATTTAAAAGATGGACAAGACAAACATCTTACTGGCAACATGAACGTACAGCCAGAAGAACTACGTACAGGCTATTTCATTAGTGCAAAATATCAGGACAAAGCTACAAGGGACCTTAGATAGTTTGTAAAAAATCTAGCAGAGCCTCGCAACAACTGAGCATAGATTGACCTATTTGCGCAAAGAGAAGCTACTATTACTGATAGTTAGTTATTGAAAATTCATTTTTTGAAGTAATTCACCTATATTATTCAGCACTGGGATTAATCACACCATAGCAATGTGCATTAGACTTGCTCTTCCCGATGAGCTTGTCTCAGCTAATGGCTCACCATACATAACCAAGGAACCTAGTTGCATTGCAAAGAATTGGGATTTCATGCTTATAACTTACAGTCTGAACTAATACAAGCCAAAGCAAAAGAGAATAGTTAAGAGGCTTACCTGAGTTTGCTAGCCTACAGAAGGACATCTACAGAACCACAGGCTTTACCTACACAGATATATAAACAGAAGACCTAAATCAGCAGATGTCATCAAACACTGTTACATAATGCTCTAAACTGTGCAAACCATGATAGCACAGGTGAGAGCAGAGAACAAATTTGAAAAACTCATTGATAGATGTTTGTTTAGTTCATTGGTCCTGAGTGCATATTCATTTCATTGACTGACTTAAACCAAACAACTACCAAATCATGAAGTCCTGGCTTCTTCCAAACTGTTTTAAGTCAGTGGCAATTTTACTAAGAAGGACTCAAATATCTAAATCAGAATCAATGCAATTCCTGTCAAGATAGTGAGAAGATCTTATTTTAATCCGTCATCTTCCAAAGAATGACAATTTTTTTTTTTTTTTTTTTTTCTGTTCCTCTGACAAAGATGAACTCGAATAATGAGCCATTTTCTTTGGCTTAGCTTGCATACACTTGGTTTATGAATATCAGTTAAGAATTTTCTTCTCTAATGTATGTCCATCTGGGCAGGGAGCAATAAGAAGTTAAAATGGGAGGGTGGGAGCAGAGAGGAGGGAGAAAGGAAATATAAACCTTGATGGAAATAGTACCAACACTTTTCAGAACATTAGACCTGTGGAAAACAGATAACAGAATACTTTTTTGAACAGCTTTTTGGCTTCCTGACTTGGGGAAAAGATATTCCTTCTAGCTGGTGAGAGCCATAGGGCAGAATTGCTGTTGGCTTTCCCTTGGTGCATTTAAAAAGGTGTCTGAATTTCTGGTGCAATGAGTATACTATGAGGTTCATAGAAACACTAGCATGATAATTCTATAGAATATAAGTGGTACAGTACAGTACAGTACTGGTACAGTAATTTCTCCCCTTCCTTTAGGGCACAAACAAAAGAACTTACCTTATTCAGTGCGGATGTTTTATTATACAGCAACATCCTTTGATAAACTTCAACAATACTAGGGAAATAATAAAGATAGAACAATTATTTTCTCGCTGCTGAATCTTTAAATTAAAGGCAAATTTATCACCAAATTTACAATTCTATACATGAATTGTAATTGACGTGAACTAGTCACTATTTGCTCTCTTTACAGCTGATGGAGAGAAAGAAGTGTTGTAAAGAACAATTTGTTTGACCTAATTTAGAAGTCCACTTTAGAAGTGTTACATGTGTAAGAATTCACTGAAGTTTTGAACTTTTTTGTGATTATTGATACATGACCTACATCTTGTTTCTGCCAAGCCAGGATTGTGAGGTGAACCTGAGTGGTTTTTTCTTGATATTTTGATTTTAGTGATAAAGATTTTTAAACTAATGCTTTCTTTTGCTGTGCAATTTTGGCACTTTACATGATGTTTAAATACATCTAACTAATCTAAGATGGAGGTCAGGTATTATGGTGCCAACTTCGGAAATATTTCCAAAGAATCACAGTCATAGAATCATAGAATGTTAGGGGTTGGAAGGGACCTCTAGAGATCATCCAGTCCAATCCTCCTGCCAAAGTAGGATCACCTAGGGCATGTCGCACAGGAACACATCCAGAAGGGTTTTGAAAGTCTCTAGAGAAAGTGACTCCACAACATCTCTGGGCAGCCTGTTCCAATTCTCCATCACCCTCACAGTAAAGAAGTTCCTCCTCATGTTGAGGTGGAACCTTGTATGCTCAAGTTTATACTCATTGTTCCTTATCCTGTTGCTGAGCACTATAGAAGAGAGATTGGCCCCTTCCATTTGACACCCACCCTTCAGATATTTATAGGTATTAATAAGGTCCCCTCAGTCTTCTCCTCTCAAGACTAAACAGCCCCAGGTCTCTCAGCCTTTTCTTATAAGGCATGCGTTCCAGTCCCTTAGTCAGCCTTGTAGCCATCCGTTGGACTCTCCAAAGTAAATCTCTGTCCCTCCTGAACTGGGGAGCCCAGAATTGGATGAAATGCTTCAGGTGAGGTCTCACTAGGGCAGAGTAGAGGGGGAGGAGAACCTCCCTCAATCTGCTGGACGCACTCTTCTTAATGAACCCCAGGATACCATTTGCCTTCTTGGCCACAAGGGCACATTATTGTCCCATGGAGAACTTGTCTACCAGGACTCCAAGGTCCTTCTCCACAGAGTTACTCTCTATTAGATTGCCTCCTCACCTGTACTGGTGCATTTTATTGTTCCTTCCCAGATGCAGGACAATTATTTTTATCTCCAAATCAGCTAAAACTATTCATTAGTTAAGTGTATAACTTATGCATGACTCCATAATAAACTGAGTTACAGTATTGTATTGGTAAAGCACTGCTTCATTTTGCACTTTCATCACAGAATCATTAAAATCATAGTGTTATCTTTATTGAGCATTTTATGTATATATCAGACATGGCAGATCCAAAATACCTCAAATCATATTTTGTCCTGTCAACACAATATTTCTTTTAACTTAGTCCAAACACATTCCAGTCCTAACAAATCAGCACATCATAACATTTACTACTCTAATTAACAAGAGAAAGTGCCTTTTATGTCAACGGTAAATCATCTGTATTCATCTCACATTCCTTAAAGATTTTAGTTCAGTAATAACAGAACTTCATCACTGAAGTCCAGTCTTCTCTTACTAACTTCCATAAAACATCTAAACCCACAATTTATACCCAGAAATGAATCCCAGCCAAGAAGAAAGACATTCTAGTAGTCTACTTTAGTAGTGCCTAACTAATCTTACTTCATTCTATGACTGGGTGACCCATCTGCTAGATGAGGGGAAAGGCTGTCAATGTGGTCTATCTAGACTTAGGCAAAGCCTTTGATACAGTCTTCCACAGCATCCTTCTGGAAAAGCTGGCAGCCTATGGATTGGACAAGTACACCCTTTGCTGGGTTAAAAACTGGCTGGATGTCCAGGCACAGAGAGTGGTTGTGAATGGAGCTGCATTCAGTTGGTGTCCAGTGACAAGTGGTGTCCTCCAGGGATCAATACTAGGCCCAGTTCTATTCAACATCTTTATTGATGACCTAGATGAGGGGATCACGTCTACCATTAGTAAATTTGTGGATGACACCAAGCTGGGGAGCCGTGTTGATACCCTGGAGGGTAAGAAGAAGCTGCAGAGGGACCTGGACAGGCTGGGTTAATGGGCTGCGGCCAATGGTATGAGGTTCAACAAGGCCAAGTGCGGGGTCCTACACTTTGGCCACAATAATGGTCTAATGGCATCTTGGCTTGTATCAGGAATAGTGTGGCCAGCAGGTCTAGGGATGTAGTTCTGCCCCTGTACTTGGAACTGGTGACCTTGAGTACTGGGTGCAGTTCTGGACCCCTCAGTTCAAGAAGGATATTGAGGTGCTGGAGCAGGTCCAGAGTAGCGCAACAAGGCTGGTGAAGGGACTGGAGGGAAAGTCTTATTAGGAGAGGCTGAGGGAGTTGGAGTTGTTCAGCCTGGAGAAGAGGAGGCTCAGGGGGGACCTCATCATTCTCTACAACTCCCTGAAGGGAAATTGTAGTC
>JANHGN010026365.1:0-24541 GCA_024605025.1 Megaceryle maxima
TTTTTTTGGTGACAAAGGCTACTGACAAAATTTCTAAACATTGTAGCCCAAGAGATGAATTTCTAACCAATGTAGCTATCACCAGTTTGGTTTGTGTTTTGTGAAATCAGTAGATAGATTTGATTGGCGGAAGCGACTGTTGTGGCTTGTAGCACAAATCATAGTTGTTGCATTGGGTTTTTTTCCCCCCAAATAATATATGTGTTGAAATTTTTAAAATCAAGATTGGATTTTTTTTCTAAAACAATCAACCTACAACCTAATTTGTTTCTGGGGAGGACCTTTCCTGATAAAAGTTACTTCTAGTTTCAATTTAAATGCACGTTTCAATGGTGGGCTTACAGCCACATTTACTAAATTAACATCTTGCAATTAATCTTCTCTTTGTATAAACTTCAAGGTTGTATTCAAATTGTCTCTTAATTTTTCCTCTTTATTTAACAACATGTTAAATAAAATTGCTTTATGGGTTGGTTTTTTTAATTGTTTAATAATTTCTGGCAACCTTCTCTAACAAACATTTACAATTCATTATTTTTATTTAATTGTGGACACTGAATGGGCTTAGTATTTTTGTTAAATACATATCAAATACAAGCATAACATAATGCATGTACTCCTGTTTGACAGCTCCTATAGAAATCTGAAGATCACATTAAGTTATGTTGACTGTTGCCTTGCATTGAGAGTTAATTTTGGATTGGTTGGTTCAGCCTTAAACGAGTCCTTCCCAGAGTTACCACTTTACGGGTTCTTCATCCTATGAATTTGTCCTGTTTTCTTTCTTTTGAGACATCAGTATTTTAATTTAACAGAGTAAAATCATATTGCTTTCTTGCACTATACTAGCTACATTAACCAAATTTCTTTGTATGAACAAATTTTCCCCTACATTCTTTATATCTACCATGGTTATTGTGTCTTCTGGAGATCTTCTAACTGAAGACTTTGTGTCTTTTCCCAGATCCCTGACAAACTTTTAAACAGTGTAGTCTCAATATGTTTTATGCTTCAGTCCACACAAGAAATTCACCTGTTTGATGACGACTCTTTGTTTCTAGTTGCATTTTTAGATCTGTCAGTTAATGAGTTTTAATTTTTGTCAAAAAACAAAATTGAATTGGTGATAATTATTTTACCTTCCTTTCACTTGATGCTCATTGAATCCTCTGTTAGGACATTAAGGAAATAATATCAGCTCCCCTGTTGTTCTGCAGTGATCAGCATTACATTGCCAGTACTTAAAGTACACATGCTATTCTAGTTTCTCTTTTTTTTTAAGCATTGGTGTCACATCAGCTTTTTTTTTTAATGTAGTTTTAAGCTGTCCTTCTCTCTAAAACTTGTTTAAAGTCAATATTCATTATATAAAAAGCTCCTCAGCTACCTATTTTTAATATTTCTTTGATTACGTTGTCCAGTTCTCCTGGTTTTTGGTATGCCTGGCTTTAAAAACTGCCTTTTTGGAACTTTCCATTGATGTAGTTGGAAATAACTGCTTATTAATGAAATGTTACAACCTGGGGGGTTTTTTTCTGCCTATAAAGTAGAATAATCACTGATCAGCCCTACTTTCCCTGCATCTTTATTGATTCTTCTACTGTTTCTGTTTAATACCAGTCCAAGGTGATGTTAAGGATATTTTTTACCTAATACAGTGTTTTGGTTTTTTTTTTAAAGTCTATCTGTTATTGTCCTTATTACTGCTGGCATATGTTGTCTTTCCCTTGCTTTTCTTCCTTACATCTGAAGTAGTGAGAACTTTTAAATCTAGCTGTCCAGAATCTTGTTACCCATCTGCTTGCACTGAATTATCTCTCTTTGATTCTTCCATGTGACAAGCAAGCAAACATTAGTTTGCATGTCACATGCAGGAACTGTTAATATTTAAACAGAAGAGAATATAAAATTTTGATCACAAATTTTTCTGCTTCTTGTTGTCATTGACTGAACAGTTTGATTTTTCCCGTTGTCTTCCTTCCAGATCTGCATGGAAAATGATTCTTCTACAAAACCTCACTTTATTTTACCTCCTTACTAACAGGGAAGGAGTATCAACTCAGGTACTTCAAAACTTCAGGACTGATAAAAGCAGAAATGCCAGTTTTACAGCCAATCCACATCACCAGCCATATTGGGATATCAACCTAATAGTGCTGCTTCAGCAAACAAACTGAAGAGACCCACCAAATTAAAACCTTCTGCTTCCAAGCATAATATGCACAGTTTTGCAATTAAAATCCAGTTTGAGTGCTTACATATAAATCTTACTTAGTTCATGCTTTGTACAGCTCATTTTGAGGACTAAAAGGTTATTGGTTAGAAATATTGAATCATAGAATACCAGGTTGGAAGGGACATCGAGGATCATCTAGTCCAACCTTTTAAGGTAAACTATATATATATATATATATATATGTATATATAGTTTAAATTAGGTGGCCCAGCACCATGTCCAGCTGAGTCTTAAAACTGCCCAGTGTAGGGGAATCCACCACTTCCTTTGGGAGATTGTTCCAATGTCTCGTTCTCATGGTTAAAATTTTTCTTCTGGAATCCAATCAAAATCTCCCCAGGAGTAACTTGTACCCATCACCCATTGTCTTTTCCATGTGACTCCTTGTAGAAAGGGAGACTCCATCTTCTTGGTAGCCACCTTTTATGTACTGGTACATGGTGACAAGGTCTCCCCTAAGCCTTCTTTTCTCAAGGCTGAACAAACCCAGTTTACTCAGCCTTTCTTCATATGGTAGGTCTTACAGTCCTCTGATCATCCACATGGCCCTTCTCTGGACCCTCTCCAGCCTGTCCCCATCTTTTTTTGTGTAGTGGGGACCAAAACTGAATGCAGTACTCAACTGCATTGCTTTTAAATTATCCATATGGTACATGGGCTTTCTTCTTCGGTTTGTTGTTCTGGTTTTTGTTGTTTTGTTGGTTTCTGTTTTTTTTTCCCCTAAGATTGTGCTGTATGATCCTTTGGAAATTGCATAGTTTTCCCAGTACTTCTTGCTTTAGTAGATAATATGAAGTAGCAGAGAGAGACAGAAGGATCCTTAGGTTTTCTAGGTGTAAATGAAATGGATTCCTCTCCTGTCATGTCCAACACAAAATACATAACCCAAGATATCAAGAATTTATGTAGGATAATGCAGCATAGCAATGAACAAGCTGAAGAGGAAAAAATTGAATTAATTTAGCCAGGAAAGTAGGGATTTAAAGGAGTCTTAAAACATTGCTTTATGAGCTTTTAGAATTAAGGCTTTGCTAGAAGTGTGTCAAATGTAGAGTTATGAAGTGAATGTTGCTGCTAATAAGACTATTTGACATGCTGGTCATGGCATGACATGATGTAAAGATGAGGTCCACTTAGATGGTTCCAGATTAGAGCTGAGCATGTAGTTTCTGGGTTAGATGTCCTTATGATATTATGGAATTTTATATATGTATATATTGTATTCTGTATAGTTACATAATTCCTTCTATTGCTCACCCCAGTGGCATAAATTTTGTTCAACAAACCTGTTAAGAATAACTATTCTATTTTAAAAAACTTTTATGTCCTCTCATTAGTAGGTCTTCAATACCTTATGCCTTTCTATTATCTTTTATCTTATTATTGTCTTATGTCCCTTTTTTAGACTCTTATTGTTGTATTTAGCAATATTTTCAGAGAAAAAAAAAAAAAGAGGGCAGCACTAGTGACAAGGAACATACATTTATTTTGTTCTAAGGATGTTATAGTAAATTCCTAGGTGTAGAAAAATAAAAAGTTTTGAGTTTAACTTGATGTAAAAACAGAACGCTTAATGTCACAGACATAAGACTTATGACAAGGAATGTTTTCACCCAAGAAGTTCAAGTTATGAGTTGTGTGGCATCTAGAGGAGAGCAAAGACTCATTAGTAGCCAGGACATGTGTCACTGAAGAAGAAAGTTTCAGAAATAATACTAGTCGGGAGTATTTTTAAGGAAGCCTTTTGGTTTCTCATGGAAACATATAATTAAAGGTGATGTATTTATGTAAAAGTGTATAGATTCTGAGAAAACATCATCAGAAGGTTGTGGTCAAGAATAGGCTTTCTTAAAAATAGAGTTGTATTAAAACCCAACCTTCTCAGTCTAAAAATATATATTTATATATAGAAGAGAATTCTATTTTGTAGTTAGAAAGATTTTGGTTTCATTCTAATGTAGAACAAAATCAGTTGTAATAGTTGTAAAATGGAACATTTCAGGAGCCAACATTTGTCTGGTGTCATTGATGAGAAGGTTTGACAGTAAAAACTACTTTGGCAGCCCTTATGAAGGGTCAGAAGGATAGAAAGATTGAATTTTATTTTTCATTGCAGTACAGAGCAAAACAAATGCTGCAGTCTTAAATGGCGTAATCAAACAGAACAGTTCTCCAGTCAGCCTTTGTCAAGCAAACAGCAAAGATCTCATCTAGTTCTGTGTTCTATATGCCAGTCCAGTATGGATGTCTTAATGACTTAGGCCATCCTAGTGGCTTTCAAGGTGTGTGTCTGATCAGGTAAATAGTTCTAAGCCTCAGATAACAGCAAAGGAATTTTCATTTCAAGTATAGGAAACCCAGGTGACCTAAAAAGAATAAAATGTTACCCAGAGTAAAGACACACCTCCATGTCTTTGCATCAGCTTTTGCCATTGTCAGAGCATCTGATGCCACTGCGTGATCAATGGCCTGGGTAGTCCTTTGAGTTATCAAATATATGCCTTTAATTTGGGATTTATTAATTTCATGAGACTGAACTGTTGTTGATATAAACTAATCAGTCCTGGAAATTGTAGCTGGTTGCAGTCAGTTTCTAAAGTCTCTCCAGTTCAGGATCCCTTTCCAAGGAACCCTCTGAGGACAATGTCATGTTAGGATGTACCAGGATTTCTAATTGCTGGGCAAAAAGTCTTGAGCTCACACAGGAAAACGATCTGTGTCTTCTAATTTTTTTGTTTCTTAATATCTGAGAGATTGATTTCTGTTACTTACATGAAACAATTGAAGATGTTCATCATTTCTTTCCATTTCAGAATAGGAACTCTTCTTCATAATTCTAATTCTAGGATTCTAGAAGCAGCGCCCTCTGAATGTATTATTATTTTTCTACTATTAGTTGTAATTATTTGGCCTGATGCCATTCATAAATCTCAAAATTTCTGACAATTTATTTTCCAGGAAAGAAAATTGATACCTTTTGAAATTCATCTATTTAAAACCTGCTTTAATACACTGGTGAGAACTTGATTTTGCTTTCTATATTACAAGTTTTCCTTCATGCGTGCAAGTTGGTATAAAATTCCCTGCTTTTTCTTGCAGGTTTTGTTGAAATCTCTGTGTAATTAGAGCAAACAGCAATTATGTCTGTAAGAATGTCATCCTTAAATGACAATAGACCTCTCATCCTTAAATGAGAGAAGCTCTGGAATAGTCAAAGGAAATGCTGTTCTCTATTTTGTTGCTTTAAAAAAAATTTGTGACTGTAATTGGTTAATTAAGGACAACAGAGTGTAAGGCATTTTTCTCAAGTAGAACAACTAATCCCAGAATCCTTTGTCAGCAAAGAAAAAAAAAACAACCAAACAAAACACAAACCTGCCTAAAGCCCTGTTGTTAAGCTGGACCAAAGTGGAAAGGTCCCATCTAGGAGTTTTGTGGTGCCAAACCTATGAGGCCAGTTTCCTGGCCCGTGAGTTCTAAGGTGGCTTAGGAGACTGGCAGGATGGAGCTAGATGGGTTCTGCCACCACAAAAGGTTGCTGAGACAATTTTACTTCTTAAATCTTTTTGTTACACCTCTGGTTGACTTCTCTTCCTAGACAAATGGAATGTTAGAGAAGAGGGGCTGAATCCTTTAGGTCTGTAGTGTTCATTGTGCAGTCCAGTTGGCTGAAATTACTGGAGACAATTTACTTCTTCAAAGCATGAAATCTACTTCACAATGGAAAGACTTGCTGGGCAGATTCATACCACCAAAGTTTAAACATTAAACAAGTACTTGTAACACCAGGACACCTATGCTGTACGTGTCTTAGTCTTCATTCTGCATTGCTGAGATGAAACCAGTTCAAGGTACTCCCTCAAGTTGCACATTTTCTGTAGAGGGAGGTTTAAAGAACAGACCTTCTTACAGTGAGTATTTCTAACTAGGTTTCTGCTAACCAGATCAAGCTGTGTTGTGACTTGCTAAAAACCAGACTCCCTTGTATCAGTGATGATTTATTTTTATAGGGCACAAGCAGCCATCGCTGCTGCTTTGAGAAATGTTCTCACAATAGAAAGGCAGATACTTAAAACCTCAACAGCATACATTTCTCAGTGTTACTCAATAGTGAAAGTGTCCTATTATTATTTTAGTATGTTTGTTTGAAAATGATTCACAGGGGCAGGAGTCATCAAATCCACTTAATTTTTTTTTTTTTTTTAATTCTGTGGAATACACAGTGGTAGAGTGTTCACTGATTAATAAAGATAATTCACTGCCATAGTTTAAGTTTACAGTCTACCTTGTGGATAAGCTCTATATGGAGCTCTGTTCAGACATGCAATTGATTTGCTGATTTACATGAGTAATTTAATAATAAATTTGAATTGTGTGTCATTAATTCACCAATGAAGGATAATGATTAAGGAAGTGGTCTTTTGACATCGTAGTTAGGAAGAGATTCTGAGAAGAATCATGGAATTAGGTGAATGATCTGACAGTAGAGACTAGATTGCCTTTCAATACATTGGAGGTATGATCTGAAAGAAGTTGTTTCAGTTAGCACAGTGCCTTTCAGAATGATTGATTGTAGTATGCTGTAGTCAATGAAAGGACATTAGCAGATTCAGAAATATTTAATAGTATGTGCAATGAAGTCTTCCTTCAACAAAAGAAACTTATCCATATGACACATGCAACTTTTGTTCCCTAGTCAATCTGAAAAGCAGCTTGTGAGGGACTCATTATACTGATTGTAATAAGTGAAGATTGTTCCCTGCCCAACCCCCACCCCTATTATTAGCTTGCTGAGGAAAATACATTGAACAGTAAATAACTTGGTTGGTATGTGTAATCTATATAGTCTCTTGACTGATGGCTCTCGTGTTTCAAACTGTGTCAGCTACTAACAGATTTGAATTACTGAGGAGGTCTTCTAGGAACCATTATGTTTCTTTTAGGATGCGTTATGCGTGTCTGAGGAACATGTGATGGCTTGGATTTCTTACAGTTTGAAGAACAAGAGGGTAGACAGGGCTTTAGAAAGCCCTGGGTATGAGATCAGCTCCCTGTATATGGGAGAACTATGCTATGAAATGGGCTGACCACTCTTCATAGCAAGTGATGCTCATAGACTCATTCATAGCAAGTGATGCTACTGCTTCCAGGTAGTGATAAAGCTGTGAAAGTTGATAATGCAATTTTAGCACTTTGAAAGTTTTTCTGATTATGTTAGAGCAAGCACAATGATTCTGTATATTGAAAAGGAGGCATTTCAAAGGAAGATACCATAAAGACTCTGGATTTAAATGTTGGTTGCTTTTTTTTTTTTTTAACTTTTAAGACCCACCTCCTATCTCTGTGGCGATGGCATCTGCTGATAGTATAGTGTCACTTACAAGCCCTCATGCAGTGTTTGAATGGCTTGAAATACATGCCCTTTGCACCAGGCAGCTAAATCTCCGTGTGGTTCATACTGCCACCATATGAGATCAAATACTGCATCACTGAAGCCTTTCTGCACTCACAAATGTGACCCCTGCTGTGTGAGGAATGCTGAGTTTCCCCTTCCTTTAAAGGAAAAGAGGCCCTACCTAGCTGAGTTTGTCCATCCAAGTTTCCATGGTTTCTCACGTAAGAAAAAGGTCACAACTGGCAGGATGAAGTATAGCAAATTTGAAATGAATCCCCTTCATAGTATCCCAAAAAAATTCCTTTTGTACTCTTACCAAGTCTTTGTCTTCAGGTTTTATTTTGTTGTTTTGTTTTGTTTTTAACTGAGGCTCTGTGGATACTTAACTGTTTATGCCAGGTGCTTGCATAATTCACAGGACCACAGATGAAGTAAACATGCATAAGTGTAGTAAATGTAATTTGTTTTACCTACTGTGCATGGAGTGATCTGTGTTCTGTCTTTGAACTAGCAGTGATAGAAGTTTGGGGTTTATTTGCTTGTGCATAAAGCAGTTTTTATATTGTATGAAAACCTACTTGCTTTCTTTGTACTGACAAATATAGTGGGCTCATTTTATCATTGTCTTATTTGTCTGACCTCTCTCCACAGTCATGGAATGTACTCCTGTTAAATAGTTTGGTTTATACTTCTCTAACACTTTGCACATGAAAATTTGTCCTTCCCACCCACTCAGAGTTGTCCAGCTCACTACAGACCTTGGACAAGTCTCTTCATTTCTGCATTCTCTACAAAACAGGAATAATTGTGATGCATTGCTTTTAACTGGTACAATGCTTGGAACTTCTCAGGAAGAATGGGCTCCGAAAGAGTCTTAAATGTTCCTTCCTTCTTCCATGAATAATAAATCAGCAACTGCCATTGAGCCAGGTTACTATATATATGTATGTGTATATATATATGCTTTTCAGGAATCCTTCCAGAATCCTTCTGTTTCTTCTCTATTGTGTTTCAATAAATGTGCAGCTCATCTAGATTAGGCAATCAGGAAGCATACTATGATATTTCTTACTGAAGTCTCTTTCTTTCAGAGCACAGATTTATGTAGCTAGCTCTGGATGCCTGTTTCTGGTGGTAGAGCTAGCAATTTCTATTGTGCCTACAGTCTGGGGGAGTTTTTAGGTCTGTTCTTAACATACCCTTCATTTTCTGCCATGACTCTGAAGTCAATGAGAGTCTTTCTGGAAGCCTTCTATGGCTGGCTTGTTGAAATAGTGACCACTTACTCTGAATACGAAAGATGTAAAGCAGAAGTGATCTTAACCATGATGAATTTTCCAATGTGTATGTTGAGGAGACCATCAGGTCAGGTTTATTAGTATTGGAGAAGCAGGACTGTTTTGGGAGTTTTTATAAGTGCAAGTGTTTGGGTTGGGGTTTTTTTGTCTCCTTGTTACAAAATTCAGAAAAATCTGGATTTTAAGAGATTTCTTTTTCTGTACTTTGCTTTCATTTGTATGAAAGAATAATTTGGCATGCAATAGTCTGGATTCCATTTTGGCTTTGTTTTATTCAGAGAAGCATTTTTAGTGGCTACATTTGCTTACCTCAGTTTTACTTGAAGTAAAAATTTCAGAGCTGGGCAAGAAGCTATGAAAGCTCAAAGCTAATGGTGGTGTTTGCATTAGACAAGACACAGTTCAGTGAGATGCAGTGTGCACCTTCATTGTCTGAATGTTAGCAAGCAAAATTGACACCATATGTGCCCAACTGTAATTGCTCCAAGAGGGGAAAAGAGAAACATGTCAGAACATTTGAGTAACACCTAATTCAGTCCATGGTTATAAATAAAGCTGATGTTGCTTAAAAACAAAAGTAGGAAAATACTATGGTTATATTATTCCTCAACACGCTTCCTACATAGGTGAACTTTTATTACAGAGACAACACAAGTGAAAAGAAACATATAACAACTTTTTATGGTATTTTTATGTTATTTTATTTTTTTCGCAGTAAATAAAGTGGTTATGAGGCTCCAAGGAAAACGGCCCAGATGTTAGTGAATTGTATGAAATTTAGTGGAAACAAGCTGTAAAAAACATAGTCATAAAACAGCCTGTCAATGCCACACATCTGGACAATGCAGCTGTATGTTCCTGCTGCTGTCATCACCCTAAGAAAACTCAATAGCCTTATTTCACCCCAATTAGGCTGCATACCAACAGAATCAGAATTACACAGGGAGGGGGTGTATTTTTATGAAGACAGAACCTCTCAAATTCCCTTCAAGAAGTTTTTATCTTTCATTCAAGGCTAGTGCCTCAGACATTAGTCCCTTTGTAAGCAGTACACCAAACCATTCCCCTTGATTTGCTATCTGTTAAGTGCTTTTTATTACTTTATAGTAAGTAGTTGCTTAATGTTACTTCTTTGTTTTAAACCAAAAAAAAAAGATGACATTTTACTGTGAGAGCTTTGTGTCTGTTGACCTTTACATAAATCACAGAAGTTTTCTCTATTCTAGTTTTATCTCATACTATAACAGATATAACTTCATTTGAGGTCTTAGGAACCAACGAATAGCTACACATCTTACTGATCTGTTCACTTTTCTGAAAGCGTGGCAGTTTTGACCCACGTGTTGTACAATGTGACATAGCACTTCTCATTTCAGCGTGCAAAGTATACGTCAAATGCAATATTAGAACTATACAAGTAATAGTTATTTTTGAGTTGTTTTTTCTCCTCAGGTGATAGAAGTAGCTAAAGCCATTCTGGATAGAGGTGAAGAAATTCCTGTAACACTAACTGGAAAGCTGTTGAAATTTCAGCTTCTTTGTCTCAAACAGAAGGACCTTCAGAGAAGAGAAGTTGAAAAGAAGGTACTGTAATATATTTTAGGAAGGATGCTTAATTAACTTTATGAACACACCTCTCCTCTAGTGCTGTTTGCATAAGCACAGCTTTCTTCTCATGCTTAAATTCCTAGATCTGTAATTGAAGTGAACTGTGAACAGAAATTTATCTTTTTAACTTAATTAGAATTGAGGGAAGAAGCTCCCAATTACTCAAATGCAGGTGAAACAGGAAAAAAAAAATATTGTGCAAGAACTTTGCTAGAGTGAGAAGTAGTAATGTCTTTGAGTAGTAGGACCAGTAGAAAACAGAGCTAGAAACAGCCTTCAGATGAATCTATCTCTGCTGAGGTAGAGGTAGGGGATGTTATTATTTCAGAGGGAACAAGGATAGATACAGAGCCACTGCACCATGAAGAAGTTGTTATCGTCAATCACCTCTTTGGAGGAAGAATGGAGAAGTTATCTATTCCATCTTCTGGCACTAAGATAGGATAAAATTGACATAGACTATTCCTGGCAGATATTTCTTTGAACCTCTTCTTAAAACCTTCCACTGCTGCGCTTAACGCTTTTCTTAGGCAATTGGTGTTACTGTTCAGTTCTATCTGCAACATAGCCATTTGGAAAAGGTTTCTAACCTTATCCACATGCTTTATTTAAAACTTGATATCTATGGGAACTACAGTTCCTACTCTCCATTCTGCAGAAACCTATTACATATTTAACTAAACAACCCCAAATATATGTCATGGTTTCTAGTTTTTAATTATGGTTGTTCCTCTTCTCTGAACAAACTGCAAAGAGTTTGTATCTTGAAGTCTGCTTTTCAGAACTGCATACCACATTTTCCAATGTTCCCAAAACTTGCTTTCATGTATTCTCCAAGATCATCAGTACTAGCTCCAAGATTGCCTCAGTCAGATGTGTTCTAGGAGGAATTTCATCAGGCTTACACAGAATCACAATCATATCAGACTTCTAATTGCTTCCTAACATCTGTAATAACCAAAAAAAAAATTGTCAGTGGCATATTTGCATATTTCAATAACTTATTGAACAGTTGGTCTTTGCTGTAGTCCTCTTCCAGTAAACATTCATGCAGCTGAAGACCATTATCAGAAAGTCATGTAATTGCTACAATAGTTTACCCTGTTAATTTATCAAAAACTATAACGTAAAATGTGGTGACGTGGAGATATAAGCAGTTTCTGCAGGCAAAAGATGCAGGGACTTCATGGATTTTGTGTAGTTAAAAAGTCTGTAAATTTCTTTATCAATAATTCTATTTGTGGAAATAATTGCTGCATGAAGTATAGCACGCAAGCACAAGAAAACTAAATGCTAGCTGGTAAATTAAAGTTGTGTCCTGTTCCCATACAAGTCAATTGCAAAGTTGATTAGAAAATGATCATGTAAGCCATGGAATATATATAAAGAATCTGAGAAAAAGAACACATTTTCAATATGAAGAGAAATTGAGAGGCTGAAGCTATGGAGCAGATTTTTTTTGTTGTTTTTTTTTTTTTATAGTGAATGGAATAAAAATAGCTTTTCTCTTGGACATCAGCAAGTGCTGATAAGTAAATTGTAAAACAAGTTTTAAGATTAGGCACCTCAATATTAAAATGGAGCCTTTAGCTTTCATTTTGCAAGATTATTCTTGTAACTATAATTTTATTTCTTTGGAGAATCTGAGGATAGTCAGTATTGAAGGCTGATGAATCTCCTGAACTTAGAATTTCTTCTCTGTTTTAGCCAAGCAATCTGGACAAAGTTCTCACCTCCTCTGGATTACATCTGTATTAAAAATGTGACAGGCAAAGATGAGAGCCGCAGTTGAAGGACAAAGAGACAAGAACTGTGAGGGCTTTTGGCTATCAAGATACTCTGCAGTATGGAATGGACAAAAACTGGCTTTTAATTGAGAATTCTAACTTTAAATTGTCTGCCATAAAATTTTTAATCCTTTCCAACTAGCTCATACAGTACAAGTTCCATTGCCAAAAAAATGGGGGTTGAAAACAGGATTTACAAGCAGATCAGTTCTCAGAAAGCCAACATAACTGTCCATTGTCTTTTAGAATAGACACCAGTTAACAGAATGGTTTGGCAGAAGAAAAACACCAAGTGAATGAACAAAAATAGACCATGATGAAGTTTCTGTATTTCATTAGGTGCAGAAATTTGTCTTAAATTGGCAGGTGTATGCATTTAATATGCAGAAGAGAAGAAGCATCTCTGAATTAGAAAACCATTTGAGGTAGTAAGATTCTGTAATATGAAGCTTAAAATAGCAATTGCAGAATGCAAAGCTAATGGAAGATTAGAAACTCCACTCAGAGCTGCACCTTGTAGGGAAGGAGAAACAACATCATTGAGAGGAAAAGGAAAGAGGCCTAGAAAGGAGAGGCATTTACTGCCTGAGGTATTAAAGTCAACTAATGTTCTTTGTTGGAATCTTGGTAAGTTCAGAAATGTCTCTGCTTGTTTGACACTTAATTGCATAAAATAATGCAATAGATAAAGCTGACTGTGAACTTTGTAGCCTGATGATTATATCATCTTGGCAGAGGGGTTGGACTAGATGATCTCCAGAGGTCCCTTCCAACCCCTACCATTCCGTGATGTGTTTTGGTGTGTTCATCAGCTTAGAATTCAAAGTAGTACTATCAGAATCTTTGGTTTGAAATGTCTGAAGTGGAATAAGTTTGAAAGAAAATAGTGAAAATGTACAGATCCTTCATTTCACAGCATAAATGGTTTGAAGAATCTCTTGAAGTAATTTCTGAATTTTACAGAAAGGGAATGCATGAAGAAGGGAAAAGCAGGAAAAGATTTTCTGCTCTGGTTTTAAATTTGTACTAAACACAACTTCTACAGCTGGAAAGTCTGCTTTTCCATCTGGATCTAGGGAAAGCAACTGTGTAGAGTTAATTGCCCTATCTCATTTGCATGGAGAGCTTTTCTCATTGTTTAATAGCCTTTAAAGTGACCAGCAGGATGGTAATCGTAAGTTAAGTTAATACTGTTATATTGTGTTTAATTTAGCTTTACAATCCTAAATACCATTCTTGCATAGTTAGTGTGTAGTACTGCTCTTGGGTAGAAATAAGGTGGAGGCTTACTTGCTCTTGCAGCACCTCACTTTGTCTTAATATATTTTGGATTGTTTTGATTTTAGACTAGCTCCGAGCTTTCTGAATTTATAGTGTGAGTCTTTGGGATACTTACAAAATCCTTTTTCATTCTTTACTCTTAAATTACTGCACAGAATTTAATGTAGGTGGCTTTGTTTGAAAATAATGAGAATGGCTGAGTAATATCCTGTGCAAAATGAGCACAAGACTCTTGGTTCTTGTTTATAGTAGGCAGATATTTACTTCAAAGAAAAATAGTGCTGGTACCATTTTACACCCTACTCAAGAGTGTTAACAGAGATGCTAAAGACTTAACAGAAATAGGTTTTTTGTCTTATTTCCCTTCAGCACAGGGAAGGTTTCTGGCTGATGCAAGTGTTGTAGTGGCAGTAACTAAAGTACAGTGATTCTTTACTCTTCTTTCCACCAGTATGCATTTGATTAGTTTTGTAGGTATAATGTCTACCTACCTCTCACGGTTCCTTTTTAATGTGAAGTCTTGACATTATGATTTACCAAGAATATTGTAAACTGAATGGGGTGTTTGAGAAGGATAAAGTAGAGTGTTCAAGACAGCTTCACCACATCAACATTATAGTGGCCAAGAGGGAAAAGCATTGAAATAAAAAAACTGAACCATGAAATTTTTACAGCGCTCTGTCCTTTGTTCTGTACAAAGGCTACAATAAGAACTTCATTTATTCATCTTCTCAGGCAGAAGAAGAGGAACAAAAGGAAGATGGAGAGAAAGAGAAAGGTAAATTTCCTGGCAAGAAGAACCCCCCTAGTGCCAAGACAGCTGAGAAAGAAAGGAGAGGAAAAAAAACAGAAGTAGGCCCTCTAGCACCAGTTGCTGTTAAAAAGGACACCAAATTGAAGCGACGGGGAGAAATGGAAGAGGAAGACAAATACATTGGTATGTAAAAAGTGTATATATATTCCTGATAAACTTGCTAGAAATCTTGCAACCTAGCTTCTAAGTAATGTGTTTTGTTCCATGTTGAAAAGCCAAGATCTACTGGGCAATATTAATGCATTGCCACTTTGCAATGAAGAAAGCACCGTTTTCTGTTTGGTATTAAGATAGATTGTACAGTCCAAGAAGTAAAGTACAGATGAGGTGTATGTAGCATGTCAACATCAAAATGTTTTAGCACATGTAAGACTAAAAGAAAGTGGCTAAACAAATCCTACAAAAAAACTTTCTTACAGAAAAATTTCAGAATAACTAAATGCATTTGTGTCAGTATCTGGAAGTCACTTTCTCCTTGTATTAGAAAGTATAACAGAGCCATCTACCACTGGCTGGGGATGAAGCCAGGTTCTGTTCAAACTGCAGTACGATTTCATTTGCTGTAAAAATATGTGGCTAGAAATGAGTCCTGAAGAAATCTACTCCAGAAATGAGCTATGTGATGTAAAGGGTAATACGCTAACTAGTGCTGAGAAAATCTTAATTTTTAATATGTAGCACCCGTGGTTACAAATATGACTGGAACAAAAAATATTGGCGAATACGCATAGCTCTCCTCATTAGATCACATTTATATTTAATTTAGACCATAATATGTTTAAGCTACATCAACATGAATACGATCTCTCCTGCTGGAGAAGCACTTGCTGAATTTTGGATGCATGATGTGTGCCTGCTATTCTCTAGTTGAACTGCTGCAGGCTTTCCTCACTCTTTCATCAGGCCTCCATCTGCATCTCATTCAAGATCAATGACACTCTTCAAGCATCTAAAAAGCCTTGGTCCAGGTGTTTAAAGCAAGTCTGAATCATAGTGAAGCTGGCAAAACTGTGCAAGAACCAAACAGTGCATATATATCTGTGCATAGTTCTTCATTTTTTCCAGATAAGGCTTGGCTGTAACATCTTTCTTTTGATGATCTTAAGGTTTTTCAGGGCCTAAAAGGAGAAGTGTTCAAAGGAACATGCATGCCTTTAGGAATCTGAGCTGAAGTGTTGCAGAGTACTCATGTCATCTCACTTAATTTGGTACAGAATGTACAGTACAGAGTGGTTTTGGGTGGGTGCTTCCACTAGGACCCAGAGAAACTGGTTTACCAGCTCCAACATTTTTGCTCCTAACTGCCTAGAGGGGTGGGCAGAAAACATCCGATACCCATATAAAATATCTATGCTTTGTTGTCTTGCTAGTCACAGCTGATGAGAAGACAAAGTAAGGAAAACACAAATTGCCTCCAAAAACTACCAGTCATGAAAATGTTCCTTGTTTAGTGTGTATAGTAGTTTTATATAATGAACTGCTAGCACTGCTGTTAAACTATGATTTTACTGCCTGGGATTTGTCTCGTTAGTCCCAAGGTTATTTACAGAATAGCAGTATTTGCCCATTGCCCCAAAGGAGTAGTTCTTGATGTATTTTGTGCTTGGTCACTTGTGCTGTATTTAATTTTACAGTCATGTAAATAGCTGAAGCCATCCTGAACAATTCACCACATGCATTGTGCATCCACACAGTTGGGCTTAATAATGAACAAATTGATTCTGACTCATACAGAAAAAAATTGTATTCAGTGGTTTGATTTCCAGTCTGAAGACAATAAGGAAAGAACAGAAAAAGTAATCTGACCTTGCTACTTCCTTTGGTCATGCTGAGGAAGACAATGAGGAGGAACCTATAGCCCTAAGAATAGTGCCCCACAAACTCTTGACTTGAGGCTACAGGAAAATCATAACTATTGTTTTCTGGAAAGGTAATTTTTTTCTTCGTTCTTCCTGACAGTTCCACCTAGAAGTCCGTAACAAGTGAAAATTAAGTCAAGTACTGCCAAAAGTTCTGGAGACCATTCTAAATGAACATTAAGCACAATGAAGCTTTCGAGTCAGGATTTTCTGTCTTTCCTTAAGAACATGGCAATTAAGGTTCTTATGGACCTCATGCTAAAGCTTCAGTTTGTGTCTTCAGACGAAGTGTTTCCAGCTCTATTTTGCAGTGTCAAAAACATGTAGATCTATTAAACTTTTCTACTGAGAATGTAGTACTTTAAAAATCTTTATGCATATTCTGTATTTTACAAGAATCTGAGCAGAAGACACTAAGAACCTTGGATGATTCTTGAAGCTGATACAGTGAATTTTTTTTTTTTTCATCACTCTTGACTTCTTTAATAGTATCATAGAATCATTTAGGTTGGAAAAGACCCTTTAAGATCCTTGTGTCCAACTATAAACCTAACACTGCCAAGTCCACCACTAAACCATGTCACTAAACACCACATCTACACATCTTTTAAAATACCTCCAGGGATGGTGACTCAGACAACCCCTTGGGCAGCCTGTTCCAATGCTTAACAACCTTTTCAGTGAAGAATTTTTCCTAATATCAAATCTAAACCTTCTCTGTATCCCAACTGTATAACTTGAAAAAGCAAAAAACCCCAAAAGAGAAAAATGCCACAATTTTTACTTGAGAGTAGTCTTGATCTCAAAAGAAAATCTGTATCTGTTTCTGGTAGCTAACAGTCATTTTAACATTAATCCCTAGTACATTATCACCTTTATGAAGTAGAGTATTTCTTCTTTTGAGTAATCTTGAGATTACTTGCATTGATGTCTTTCATCATTTGAGTATGAACTAGTCACTGATTATTAGAACAGACTGATTATTGTCAGCTTGTCATGATTGTTATCAGAATCAGCATTATAACTGTTGAATGGCAAGCAGTCTTCAGCATGTATGGATTGGAAATTTTGGACCTCTCTAAGTCACTGTGCAGACATGTCTTTTTTTTTAATAGAAATCATCAATGCTCAGTAACTATATGTGCTCACACTTTTTCTTTCTGCAGTAACTGAGGCATCAAAAATAAGTAATTCAGTTTTAATATCAGCAGTGATGTAACGGACTGGTTTTCTTCACTGCTTTATGCAGTGTATGTCCTGCACTGTGGTGGCTGCTTCCTCTGTCAGTCTTTGTCCAAATTCCTGAGTTCTTTTATACTTGCCTAATGTTACAAGAAGAGGAGAGACAACCATGTTGCCAGCCTGTTGCTTGAGGTGGTAGTGGCATTTGCAGAGCCCTGGCTATATGCCTGAGCACAGGCAGATGTCAGTGACAGACTACCTTTTTTCCTGCCCTGTGTTTTCTCCCTTGGATGAATGAGTCCTGTGAGCTGATGAGTGGCTAAAGAACTTTTAAGTATGTTGTGTTACAGAATCGTTGGAGTTGGAAGGGACCTCTAGAGATCACCTAGTCCAACCCCCCCCACCAAAGCAGGTTCACCTAGAGCACATTACAAATTCTTGCATCCAGATGGATTTGGAATCTCTCCAGGAGACTCCACAACCTCCCTGGGCAGCCTGTTCTAGGCTCTGTCACCCTCACAGGAAAGAAGTTTTTCCTCATATTTAGATGGAACTTCCTGTGTTCCAGCTTGTGCCTGTTGCCCCTTGTCTTGTCACTGGGCATCACTGAAAAGAGTCCAGCTCCATCCTCCTTGCACCCAGCCTTTAGATATTTACAGACATTGATAAGGTGTCCTTTCAGTCTTATCTTCTCCAGGCTAAATAGTCCCAGCTCTTTCAACCTTTTCTCATAAGAGAGATGCTCCAGTCCCCCAGTCATCTTTGTTGCCCTCCGTTGGACTCTCCCATAGTTCCCTGTCTCTCTCTTGAACCGGGGAGCCCAGAACTGGGCACAGTATTCCAGATGTGGCCTCACCAGTGCAGAATAGAGAGGGAAGATGACCTCCCTTGACCTACTGGCCACATTCTTCTATATGCACCCCATGATACCATTGACCTTGACCACAAGGGCACATTGCTTGCTCATGGTTAACTGACTGTCTACCAGGACTCCAAGATCCTTCTCCTCAGGGCTGCTTTCCAGCAGGTCTACCCCTAACCTATATAGATGCATGCGGTTGTTCCTCACCAGATGCAGGACCCTACATTTGCCCCTACTGAGCCTTAGTAAATTCCACTCTGCCCAATGCTCCAGCCTGTCCAGGTCATGCTGGATGGCAGCACAGCCCTCTGGTGTGTCGAGTGACACCTCCCAATTTTGTATCACTGGAAGAGTTGCTGAAGGTACGCTCTGTCTCCTCGCCTAGGCATAACAAAAAGGAGGCATGAGAAAGAGGCCTAATGCTAAATAGAACATAAAACTGGGTTTTGTTTGTAGAGCAGGATAGTCTGCACTAATTGAATGTGTTCCATGGTTGATGGAGAGATACAGCATCTTCATCAGGCAGCTTCTGTTGTCTTGGGATAAATAACCATGCTGGATGAATGAAATCACCTGATACCTCTCTACCTCTATTTCTGCATGGGCCATAAAGAAAATCCACACAATCAATTTAGATTAAAGTCAAGCTTCTAGATGCCTCATTTTTACTTACCTAGTGCTTAACGTATTGCTTTGGTAATGAAGTGTTGTGATGCATATTTCTACAGAACTAGTATGAACTAGCACAGGCACTCCATGAAATTTCTCATCTGCACTTTAGGATGAATTTGGATCTCTCCCTTGCTAACTAAAAGGACTAGTGTGAGCTGGTATTACCAGCTGATGAGCATGTTGATAAGAAATCTATCTAGCAAACATGACCCTCTTGAGTAGGGAGCAGTCAGCAGTGAGTCAGCTCATACCTGCAGCTAATCCTTCAGCATGATTACAGCTAATGTAATCTCTCATCTAAGACACAGGAATTTACTCTGTGTGTGCTCCCTCGCCAGTTTTATGCAGGATGCAATAGGTTAAACTACCATTAGACTATGGGAGTATACCCTGACACTAAGCTCTTCCTTAAAGAGAAGCAATTACAGAAATGCTGGTATAGCTAACGTTCTGGTTAGAATCAGTTTCTCCAGTTCTTCTCCTGGTGCTTCTTCAAACAACTACTACTTCTGATTTTAGTTCTCCCTGGAGTTCTAGGTGGTTTGCTACAGAAGACTTCAGTCTAATGCATGTAATATTTTCAGACTCGTATGTAATTATCCCAGTGACATTATAAAAGAACTGATTCTCTGACCTTCATTTGTGGTATGCCTATATAGTAAAGAAATAAATGAATTTTCTTTAGCTGTTGAATGTCCTTGCACTTATCTGTTTTTGTTGTGTTTTGAGCAGATGATGAACCAGGTGATGGTGCTCATCATTACTTTATAATTTTGGATTTCCACAACCCCCAGCTGTTGCCTGTGATGTCTGAGCTTGGGGTTAACATTTCAAGTGTAATTAGAATTTCTTCTGAGAATTATAAGCCGCTGCAGGCATACTTGGAAGCGACTAACCTTCAAGGAGAATCTTTACTTTCACCAGAAGGTAATCTGATCATAAAAATAAAAGTGGTGTGGAAAGATATTTTATAGAAAGTGTGTGTAGAAAGAGTATTTTATATCTGAGTAAAGACTGTTTCTGCTGTTTTTCTCCCTCTCCATGCCTTGTATTTGTGCAGACTACCAGTGAGCAGCTGTGTTTAGAAGTGCAAAAATTATGTTGCCATTGGTTGGTCACTAAACCAAATGGTTTGCCAGTACAAAATACTTCCTCAGTTGGGCAGAAAGAGGGACCAACTAAGGAGATATTGGTTGCAGCCATAATTTTTTGCAGCAGCCACCAAAGAACATTTTATCAAGCACGTATTTCTATGAATCGTTAGCCAGGAAGGTGTGTTGCTAAGCAAACTTGGCTAATTTGGTAATTTCAAGGGAAGTGCATAGCTGGCTACTTTGGGATTGTGGCTTCAGCCAGAGAAGAATATGCCAGAGAATAACACCCCACCATTTTACTCAGCTGTCCCCAGGCTGTAACACCTCTCCTGGTGAACAGCAAGCTAGAGGCATCAGTGAAAGCTAACCATGCTGAGCTGTAGTGACATAGCCAGTAAGTGAAGGCAAGTGGCAATTTCCTGTTACTTGGCTCTTGTGAGACTACAGTTCTGGGCTCCCCAGTCCAAGAAAGATACTAATAAACCTGAGTGAGTCCAGCAGACAGCCACCTTATGAGGACTGGCTGAAGGACCTGGGCTTGCTTAGTCTGGAGAAGAAAAGGCTTACAAGGAACCTAATAGCATCCTTCTAACACTTCTGAGAAGGTTACCAAGAACACAGAGCAAGGCTCTTCATTGAGGTACATGGAAGAAGGAAAAGAGGTTGTGATCATGAACAGCCTTTGGAAATCCTTGGCCCCAGAAGCAAAGGGAGTGTCTGGAGCAAGGAAAATATACCCATGGTGAAAGAGGATCAAGTCAGGGAATACTTACCTGTTGACTTGTGCAAAGCAAGGACTGGATGTCCCTCAGGTTTCCATATTGGGACCAGTAGTATTTAACATCTTTGTTGGTGACATGGCACTGGTGTGTCTCACTGCCATTTTGACCACTGATGAGTACAAACCATTTACGTATGAGTTTTGTGAAGGCAGAACTATCTCAGTGTGCTCTTCCTGCCTGCCTGCCTTCCTTCCCATTTCTGTTGACCAAATGACAAATGCTGCAGGTTAGATTGTCTGGGAATGTGGCATTAGGAAATGTGTCCCCAAAGGTGCCAAAGTGAGCTAACATGAGTCATGTAGGTTTAACCTTTAAGACTTAAGTAATCACAGTACCAACTAATGGCCTGGAAGAAGTAATCTCGTGTTTGAATTTCTTTCATGAGCAGTCTTACCTCTAAGAAAAAGAATGACAGGAAAACAATTTCCAGCTTCTTACAGTTTTGTTAGAACTTGTAAAATTGGAAGGTAATGTCTTATTAGAAAATAGTTGGAATTGCAGGGAGCAGAAAGCATAGATTTGTTTATTTTAAGTTTATTTACAACACCTGCTGGGGATGAGGGGGCAGGGATGGGCTTCCCCAAAGATTTCCAAAGTTACATTATCTTTTCTTTGTCTTGTATGTATAACAACAGGAAAACTTCAGCAAACTTAAATAATTAGTACATGAAACTTGTGAGGAAACTTTTTAAAGGTGAAAAAATGTAAATATAAATGATAGTATCTTGTGTAAGTAGTACTATAGGTAGTAATTTACCAAGGAAAGATAAGTTGCATAGTAAGAAAATAGCTCAGCTAAACCGTGAATTCTTTGTAGACCTCAGACACAAGGAAGCATTTAAGAATCAGAAATAGGTCAGGTCACTAGGAATGATGTGCTGGTTTTGGCTGGGATAAAGTTAATTTTCTTCATGGTAGCTAGTATGGGCTATGGTTTGGATTTATGTGGGAAATAGTGTTGATAAAATGGGGATGTTTTAGTTACTGCTGAACAATGCTTACCCAGAGTCACAGCCTTTTCTGCTTCTCCTGTCATCCCACCAGTAGATAGGCTGGGGTTGCAAAAGAAGCTGGGACATCTGACCCCAAGTGACCAAAGGGATATTCCATACCATATGATGTCATGTTTAGCATATATAGCTGGGGGAGAAAGAGGTAAGGGGTACCTTTGGAGTGATGGCATTTCTTTTCCCAAGCTATGGTTGTGTGTGATGGAGCCCAGCTTTCCTGGAGATGACTAAACACCTGCCTGACCATGGGAAGTTGCAAATTAATTCCTCCTTTTTCTTTACTTGCATGCACGGCTTTTGCTTTACCTATTAAACTGTCTTTAGCTCAACCCACAAGTTTTCTCACTTTTGTGATTTTCTCCTCATCCTAGCAGGGAGAAGTGAGCAAGTGTCTGTGTGGTGCTCAGTTGCTAGCTGGGGTTAAACCACAACAAATGAGAATATACATTTATTATTAGCCTATGGGTATAAAATCAGAAATGCCAAGATACAAAATGGGATGCAGGAGGATGATCAAGGAAAGTGTTTTCCTGTTGCTTATCAGAGAGGAAAAACTGTCAGATGGTGATCCTGAGAAGGCTGGAATTGGTTTATGTTTCTGGGAGGCTTTTTGTACTTCTTGTTGTGTGTGTTCCTGGGAGGTTCATCTGTTTTCAGTACAAATACCATTGCAGACAGGTGATAGTTACAACTAATGCTGGTAGCAGAAAGATTCAGCTTCAAATTGTGGAGGAATAGGTAAAATAACTGAATGCTACTTAAGTAAGGTAGAAAAATTTTCAGGACAGCTGATTCAGATTACCTTAAATTGTATTCTGTTTAAAGATTTGCCTGCCATTCTCATTTCTATTTGAGAACTCATAAGGAGCAAGTGAGATAGTGGAAAAAGAGCTGTGAGGGAAAGGAACACAAATAGCCAAGGCACTGTAATCTGCTTAATGTCAGTTTCTGGAAAAATACTGGAACAAATAATTTATAACCACTTAAAAGAAAAATGAGGAGATGAGTAACAGCAAGTGTATGCTCTTCAAAAACAAATCATGTCAAACAAGTTTATTTTCCTTACAAAATGAAGTACTGTCCTTCTGAGCAGAGGAATGGTCTGTGTTGTATATTTGGATTTTAATAAAGCTATTTCACATGGTCCACAATAAGCAAGGTCTTAAGTTAATATATGGTATGTGCAGTCTCATTCAAAAATCTTGGCCTCTGTAGACTGACTGTCAAAGGTTTAATTATCAACTGGAATGATTCATGGAGCAGACCCAGGGGAATTTGTGCTGGGTCCGGTATCAGTTGGTATTGTTGTGGGTATTGGAATAAGGAGATGTGATACAAATGCAAAGTATTCTTGACAGAATAGAGAATAGTCTGGAAAAAAAAAAGCCCTATTCTGTTTAATATGAATAATATAGTATGGTTATACAAGAATAATTAAATGTACAAATAAAGGCTAGATGACAGGTTTGAAAGATAAGCTGTCATGCTGACTTCACAAATGAACATGTCAGCATTAGCACTGTGCTACTTAAAAACAAACATAAGTTCTGGATCAAAAATGAGATTATGGCCTAAAAAATACCTAAAAAAAAATCTTATCATGCAAATCAACACTGATGTAAGAGCTTGTAAGAAATGTATGCCAATCAGAAAAAATTCAAATGATGGAAAATTACTAGGGATCTATACAATTTTACCCTTGAGGAAAAAAAATAGAATTGTTACCGTTAAGTTTCTGAAGAAAAGGCTCAATGACATAGTGAAAGTTTGAAAAGGCTAGGATGGAAAATAGAGAAATAGAGAAAATACAATGCAGCTGGAAAAAAGTTTCCACGGGTGAGGTTAGTGAAGTACTGAAGTAGACTGAGTAGGAATATTATGGAGTCTTTGAGGCTTTTAAGGTTCTATTAAGACAAACATCCATCAGCAGTGATACAGGTATCATTAATTGTGCCTTGGAGCAGGCACTAACTCGAGTATTCCATGGCTGAATGACTTAGACTGTGGTTATCATTTCAGTAACATGGAGAAACTTTCAGATGGAAAGACATTAACCTGGAAATGCAATTATAGTGTTTCTGTTGTTCTCAGCACAAACACACACAGATCATGGACTAGGGACCACGGCTTTCATGTTCTTGTCCTTCCCAGGTGATTGCATCCCCTAATGGATTTCATTTTCTGAAGTTACCAAATCAAGCACTGTTAGTACTCTGTCATGTGGTTAGTTTTCTGTTCCTCTAATCACTCTAGTAGCTGTGCTACTACTAATTCAGCTTTTCTGAAAGCTAATGAAAGAACACAGACCAGTCTCTCAGCCTGACAAAATGGAATTAATTTTTCTCCCTTTCTGCTGGAAAGATGTGACCTGATGCATCCTAGTGATTATAAGATTTTGTTTTCACAGTCATGGTTCAAAATCGCTATGCAATGTATTATTAGTACAATTAGTATTAGAATCATAGGATGTTTTAGGCTGGAAGGGATGTCTAGAGGTCACCTGGTCCAACCTCCCTACACAAGTAGGACATCTCTACCTAGGGCAGGTTGCTCAGAGCCCAGTCAAGCCTGACCTTGAATGACACCAGGGATGGGGCCTCCACCACCTCTCTGGGCAGCCCATTCCAGGGATCCATCACCCTCAGATTAAAGAACTTTTTT
>JANHGN010026367.1:0-16939 GCA_024605025.1 Megaceryle maxima
ACTGCAGTTCTGTGCGGGCTGCCCTGGGTGATTCTGCTCTGACAAGGGGGTTGGACTCAATGATCTCCCAAGGTCCCTTCCAACCTCTACCATTTGATGAATCTGTGATTCTAATTGGGTCAGTTTTCATAGCGGAGGAACATTCATTGTAAGGAGGATTTGCAAAGGAACATAAAGGAGTCTATCATCAAAGTCTCCTGTGGGAGTTAATGGCAGTCTGACAATTTCAGCTCATAGGGAAATTAAAATTTAAAAAAAAAATCCAAAAGATTTGTAGGAAATGTTGTTTGTGGTTATGTGGATTTAGACTCCCCAGACATCATGACAGCTAATGAGCCCATTTCTTGTAACTGCAGGGGTTTTACCCCTTCAGCCATGCATCGGACACAGGTACACAGGACACATCGGACTGGCATAAGCCCTATGTATCCCTCCAGCTTGCTCATGCAGAAACCACCAACCTAGTTACACCATAGGCTAAAACACTGCAGTAGAAAATGGCTCATTTTCAACTGTGTAATACATTTTAGGGAAGTCAGTCCCTCAAAAGACTTTCCGTTGAAGCAAGGAAACAACTATGGTTTGCTCACTGTAGAGTTGGGGGAGATAGGTACGTCTGAACAGATAACTTCAAAGTGTATATAAATGACTTTACCATCCTCACCCAGAGGTAAGTGGAAAGCTCAGTGTGATTCTATTACTTGTAATACTTACTATTGCCTGCAAAAATGTATGACCAAGTGAGACATACATAGACATGCCAAGTGTTGAGATATAGCACTTAGTAGTAAAATGATCAAATTGCCAGGTCATCAGTCTGCACAGGCAGTGTAACATTTCAACCTCTGTGATTAATGTCTTTTACTGCAAGAAGTACAATATTTTGTGCCTAATACATTCCTCTGCTTTTATTATGTTTGCCAACCGTGATAGTGACTCACGCTAAAACAAAGGTAACACTTGACATCCTTCATGAACTCCCCCTCATCAATTAGAGAACATAAAGCTTCAATGTTTCTATGTGGAAATCAGTGAATTTGAATGCTGGCTTGTGTGATTAAAACACATCCTTCAGCACATAATCAGCTCAGTGCTAATAAGTTAGAAGGGCTCAGATATGGCCAATCATGCTGAGGCAGCGGCTTATTCTAGAAAGCTGCTATTTTTGGAACAGCTGACCCTTATAAAGACTTAGCAGGTTAACTCCAAAATGAGCTTCATTATTGCAATTCCCAAATGCCCATGTGCAGGAGGACAGTGAGAAGCCTGTATCAAAGCTCTGACCATAGCCAATAATGTGTTCAGTTTTGGGTCCCCTCACTACAAGAAGGCCATTGAGGTGCTGGAGTGTGTTCAAAGAAGGGCAACAAAGATTGTCTAGAGGCCTTATGAAGAACATCTGAGGGAATTGGGGTTTAGTCTGGAGAAAGGAGGCCGAAGAGACCTTACTGCTCTCTACAACTACCTGAAAGGAGGTTGTAGCAATTTGGAGTGTCAGTCTCTTCTCCCAAGTAACAAGTGATAGAACAAGAGGAAACGGCCCCAAGTTGCACCAGCATAGGTTTAGGTTGAATATCAGGAAGAAATTTTTTCACTGAAAGGGTTGTCAAGCACTGGAACAGGCTGCCCAGGGAACTGGTTAAATCACCATCCCTGGAGGTATTTAAAAGACATGTAGATATGCTACTTAAGGACATGGTTTAGTGGTGGATTTGGTAGTGCTGTGTTAATGGTTGAATTCAATGATCTTGAGGATCTTTTCCAACCTCAATGATTCTATGCTTCTAAAGCTGACCACAATGATTTGGGAAAACTCCCTGTCTGTATAACTCTTGCACAGAGCCTGAATGGTGGAGCTGCTTTGCCATGCTGTGCCTAAGTGTAGGCTTAATTGGCTGTATGATGTCAGGATATGCACCTCTAAGCAGGGTGATGGAGGGTGGTTAAACCATGCTGGCTGCCCTTCCAGAGGAAACCTGGGCACAACAATCCAAGCAGAACACAGATGAGACACATTTTCCTTGTCCTCTGCAAGGAGAGGAATTATAAAGGGTGAGAAATCTAGGCTCAGGAGGACAAGAAGTAGCTTTAACTTGAAAGATATGAGTTAAGAGAAGAAACAGAGAGCAGGGGACAGGAGCAGAGAGCATGTTTTTGTAGTTGCTTGAAGATCCTGGTTTAACTCTTCAACAACCAAGAGTTCAGGACAGGACACCAGCTGCACAAGAGACAGGGAGATCTTCTGCCTCCAAAGGGAAACCACATGGATGCCTGCTGTTGCACGGGAGTTGGTGTCCCAAGCCCCACGTCCAGCAAGCCTGGTTATGCTTGAGAGCACTGACAGAGCATCTCAGAGCCAATCCAGTCCTTGGTGATGCCTTCTGGTGTAGGCACAGGCCTGCGGGAGCTGCCTTGTTTTGCCTGGTGGCATGTACTGAGCCAGATCCTGTACGTTCACATTATGTTTTTCATCTGCAGCAGCTGGGAGTAGGGCAGAGGAAGGTTTCTACACCTGTGGCATGGTTGTATGCAAGAACATTTCTCATGCTCCTCGGCAGTGGCCCATCAGATTCTGTGCCTGTGATAGCATGAGCCATTCTGGCAGAGAGGCTGGGGCTAGAAGTCAGTGTCCATCTGTGTGAGGTCTCAAATGAGGAGCATGCCCTCCTAGCAGGAGTTATTCATGCTCACCTTTGTGATTTTTCTGGCTGTGTCTGAGATTAAATGTAAGTTTTTATGGGAAACCATTGCCAAAACCCATCTGCATCACTGCCGGGCATTTGGGGTTTGCCTTTACCCCACCTGTAGACCTCTTTGCATAGCCCAGGACTGTGACTTGGTTGTTGTCCCGTAAAAATATTCTGCATTTCTGTGCCTGTCCTTCAAAAGTTTTTCATTCCTCCTGCCTTCCCTGGAGGATGAGTAGAGGGTGGCCTTGGCACAGCACTGCTGGCAGAAAGCAAGCTGGCAGGGCATGGATCTCCTGCAAAATCATGTTCCCTGTGTGTGGCTGTAGAAAGATGTGTTGGTTCCTCAACTGCATGTGAGCCAAAACATGGCTGTTTTCCAGAACACCACCTAAAAGCCAACATCTGGCTAGCAGGGCTGCAGCACAGCAGATGCCACCCAGGAGCCAGCTCTGAAGGCAGGGAAAAACAGCTGACAGCCCACCACAGCCTTTATGCCTCAGAAACACAACAGGGATGATATGCCTGCTGAGGTGAAACTGCTACCTGTCCTCACAGGAATGAAATCTCACAGGATGCCTCTATGGGAGGAATTGCACAGAAGGGTGTGGTTCTTTTCATGTCAGTGCAAGCAGGTGACATCAGTGTAATCTCCTGTGGGGATGGGATCCCAATCTATACCCCTGGGGTCCCAATCTCTGCACCCAGGCTCCAGCTCTGCCACTCAAAGTCTCTGCATCAGCATCATGTCTTTCTGTCCTCTCCTTCCTTGTTCCTTTCTGCATAGCAGCCCCTCTACAGGGTGGCTTGAGCAGAGTCCCGAAGCACACCAGCAGCTGTCATTTGTGCCAGAGATGTTTGTGTAGCAACATGCACAAACATCTCTCATCAGGTGCACAAGTATACACTTGTGTCTCGCTCTCTCCTGCTGCAGCAGATTCTCATGCAAATAAGTGTTTTCAGGCTGGTAAAGCAAGGCACGACAGCAAGCACAACACAACGTCTGAGACACATCATCAGCCCAGGTAAATGAACAGCCACAGTAAAGCCCTTGCTGCTGTTTGCTGAAAATACTTCAGTCATGTCTCTGAACAGGATTCCTTGATGATGTGTTGCTGCACAAGATGCCCTCCACTGCAGGATCAACAGATATTTCTTGAGCAAGAAGAAAGCCCACACCACCTTATGATGCCTCTCACTCAAAATGAAGGAACCTGCTGTCACCTAAAACACTTCTTGTTCCATCAGGAGATTTCTCTCTTTGTGCTGCCTTCCAGCTCCAGAGGCATTTCAATAAAAATTGAACCACTTGCCATGTCTTCCAAGGAAAGTAGGGTGTGAAGCTATGAATGATGAAACTGCTCAGGTTCCCTAGGGTAATATTTCATTTACAGTCTTTATCCTGCTGCCTGTTTTCCTTCAATTTAGTGAAGGAGTCACTGATTTCATTGGAAGTGCAGAAAGAAAATATTCCAGCCTGTCTTTTGTCCTAGATGCAGAAGAGTTTTGGCTTTTCTCTTATGAAAAGCTACTGTGGAGCACCATCTTGGATTTCTATCTTCCCTTGTCTTCTCTGGGTAAAGTCTAGTCCTTCACTCTTCACCCTGACTTTCATTAGTGCTCTTCCAAGCTTTTCAGCTCCTCCCCTGGCAGCTGCCAGCTGTCTCTTTTGCTGTCATTGTTCTTCTCTACACTTGTCCAAAAATCCTTAATTACTAGCTAAATTTCTAAAAAAGATACTTGAAAAGCTACTCTTAATAGTACATTTTCATTTCACATACCCTTCACTCAGCAGTGGATAAATCCAATGTATGAAGACATGCTTTACAGAATAGCTACAAGTAGTTGGTGCTGTGCAGATATTTTCAAATGAATCCATGCAAAAGTCACTTGCTTTCAAGTTTCACTATAAAATTTATTAACTGTGTTCAGTTGTGAGTTAGAAGTTTGGGTTATGGAGGTTTGCTTTATATAGAGGGACCTGACAAAGCTTAGCACTTTCATACTGTTTTGACATGAGATCAGGCAAACCTTTAAAGCCAATAGGTTCAGAGCAGTTGCAGTTTGAGCTTTTGGAGCTGCAAAAAGTTTATACCAACTGCCAAGGAGATTTCTGGAGGTATGTAGTGTGCAAATGGAAACAGGAAAAGTCTCTGCTGCACCTGCAAGTGATAGCAGGCACTGTGCTGTGGTGCTTTGCTGGATGCTTGGCCTCACTGCTGCCAGATAAAGGGGAGGAGAGGAGGGCAATGGCTCCAATCTAGTCTGACACAATGGTAGTGTGCTGGCAGGAGAGCAGGTGTCAGCAAACATCACGCCCATGGGCTACACCAGTAATCTGCTGTTCTAACATCTTAGGTGGCATCCTAGGGGCCAAACACCTTGGGCACCCCCAGTATCTTTGTCTTGGAGCATCTTTTGGAGCTGCAGGGGAACAGTGGGGTTGGGCAGGTAGGGGTGAAGTCGTAGGACAAGCTGAGGTCTGCAGTCCCCTCCAGGGCTCCCATCTGGTTGGATGTGCCCTGAAATGAAGCATAGCAGGGCTAGCAGTGTCGTTCTTCAGCATCTCATTTTCCTCATGCTGACACACGTCCCAGTGTACCTTCAGCACCTTGTTGGTGCCAGGGCGCTGTGTAAGGAGGACAAGGCACCATGGCTCAAGGGACAGTGCTGCCCCATCCTCACTGGGCTTCCCATGGGCTACCCATGTGCTGGGTGCCGCTGAGATCTGGCTGAGTTGCTCAGCACTTCAGCTTTGAGAATTACATTCAGATGTAGGTTGGGCCTTATCCTGTCTCCCATCTTGCCTGTTCCCTTGTGCAATACAGGCACCAAAGTGCTTGGGAAGACTTCAGGCAGAAAGAGAAGCTGTGACATCTTCCAGGATGAGGAACAGTACTACTATTTCTTTCTGTAAAGTGAAAAACAGGATTGAAAGCCTGGTACTCTGGGCTGGCTGCTCTTTTCTAACATCCTGATGATCCCTGATGATGACCCCTAACATCTCACAGCAAACTGCAGGGTTGTGCCCTGCTTTGATTGCTCACAGTTCATTACACAACTAGCCTGGTCATAATTGTACTTTTTAATTGCTATTTTAGGACATGTTCATATAGTAAAAAAGAAAACACTGACTGTATTTAGACAGTGTCTGGGGATGTAATGTGAAATGCTGTTTTCCCCTTAGATGAGATAACCACATAAGACCATGTAACATAATATAATGTGACACAAAAAATTGTGACGTAAAATCCAGTAGCATACCAAACATATAAAGGCACCTATATAGCATAATAACCTCTCCTTGCACTGGGTTGCATGGGGAACAGAGTCACAGGGAAGAGAAGGTTGTTTTTTGCTCTGAATACCAGCTAAGTGCTGGGGCCCTCCGCTTTTTGTACACTGCCACCTTCAAGTCTCTTAAAACACATGTGCTGTGCACTGAGAAGTTATCTGTGGCACTATAGTTCCCTCCCCAGGGCATGAGAGAAAGAGGTTTGATTTGGGAGTGGTTTGCTGTTCTCTTTCGCTTTAGATTGCTACTGCTTAGATTCACCCAGACTGACTTGTTTTTCTAAGACTTCCTGGGCAAGGTAGGAAAGTTATGGTGTATGACTGTATGTGGGAAGATCAGCTGTGTTTAATTTAGGTTCAGACCTTTACCTGCCACTGTCATTTCACTTGTTTATCAGAATATATTTGAGACAAAATGAGCAATAAGAATAAATAAAACTAGATGAATTTAACATGGCAACTAGAAGCACCTAAGGTAGCACACCATGCCAAAAAGTCTTCCCATGCTGTCTCTGCTGCAGCATAGCTCAGCTGTATGCCATGAACACAGCAGCACTACCTCTTGCCCTTCAGGTCCTGCTGGTTGGTTCTCCTCCTCCTTGCCTACAGCCTGCTCAAGTGAAGCAGAGAGAGATGCTGACATCCTGAGCTCCTGTGTGGCACCAGCAGCAGCTCCTGCCTACCCTTCAAGTGCTTATCTAGACCAGGTGGACTTGTGTTTGTACTTAAGGAAAGAAACTTTAACCTAGAAATCTACCAGAGAGAGACCAAAGCAGGAATGAAGACTGAGAAAAAAACAAAGAAAGGAAATGGAAATGTAAAGGAGAAATGATGAATAATAAAAAAAAGGCAAACAGAACAAAACATTAGTCACGGTACAAGGAAAATCTTTTCTTCATCTGTACTCACTCCAGTCCCAGTGAAGCAGCTCCCAGAAGTTGATCTCTTGCATTTAAGCAGGCTGTAAATTGCAACAGTAGAAAAAAAAAAAGCAGTATTAGCTACTCTTCTTTGTGAGGGAAGATGTGAAAGATCGGTCCTGCAGCTGGGATACCTCTCCATCCAGTGGCCAGTCCAAGCTCAGCTGTGTCTGCAGTTAGAGTAGGCAAAAGGGCTGATCCTTTCTCTGTGCATGATTCTGAGTAAATATAGTCTCCCTTTTTCCTTCTGGGAGATTTCAAGGCCCCCCGATGCAGTGCCTCTGCTATGTAGTATCAGGAAGATGTTTATCTGTTATGGTTTCAGGACATGTGCAGATATGTTTGGCTCCAAGTTTCAAGTCTGAGCAGGACTGGAGGCGGTTTGTGGCCCTGAAGTGCTCACTGTGGAGCACAGAACTCTGGGCTTCACCTTTGTTCATCACTAAATAGGATCTTGAGAGGAAGCTGGGCTGGGCTGGATTCCTCAAAGGTGAGTGACTTTCATGTTTTACGTAATACAGATTTTAAAAAAATGCCCTTGGGGTTGGACCGGTGCCGCCTTCCATGAAAAGCTCCTGGAAAACTTGCTGTGGCTCAGCAGGGGAAGACCATACTGGATATTGTCAGCATGTTAAAATCCTCCTGGTTGTGGCGGCAAGAGGGAGAATACTCTTGGCAAAGCTGTTGCTCATTTTAACTAAGGGACTTGGAAAACAAGGATCTGAGTAATTGTACTTCTGAAAAGGGATTTGAGATGAAAATATGAAGAGCTCCATCAAAAGAGAAACAATGTTTATTTGCATAAGAAGTAATACATTCAGGTTTACCGAGACTAAGGTCTGGCCTGCATGGCATGTTGTTTGAAGCCCTGTCAGAAGAGATTATTTTTTTCATATAGTAATCATAGTTAGCATCCTAATGGATTCACCTTCACAATGGAAAGTGGGTTTTTTTGATCAACCTGACTTGGCCTGGAATAACTCAGCCCAAGACCCTCACATTGCTCTGTCAGACATGGAGCACACCCTGCAAGAAGCAGAATGTGCCCCTGCCTCCTACCTCCAAGTACAATTAAAACAAAAGTAACACATTTTTTTAAGAGAGAGGACTGAACCAAAGCAGCTCTTTGAAATATCTGCCAAGTCAGACATGAGTTCTCCAGACAAATTACTATAAATGAGTGAGTGTGAGCAGGCAGCATGATAGCTGGGGCAATTTCCATGAGTAATACTCATAAGGAATATAATGCTTTTGAAAATAGTTGAGAGGGCACTGACATACCAGTAGACCAAGGTTAAGGAGATTCAACTCAACTCCCTTAGAGTCAGAAAATTTTTTTCCAATGGATGTGTCTGATGTCATGTTAACATTGTAGATTTAGAAAAGTGAAAAATAAACAGAAACTTGAAATGGAAATTATAGCCAAGCATAAGCAAATAATAAGCTAGTAATTCACCATAATCCAGATAGTAGTAGTAGTAGTAGTAATGCATTGCACTTTTTATTGCATGTCATAGAACAAAATCCTTCCCATTTTTTCTCAGTGAGGTTGCTGTAAAACCTGCAGAGTTGCACTGCTTCTAAAAAGCCATCCTTTGTCCCCACAAAACAGCTGGTGAGACCTTGTGTTCACAGCCCCTCCTGGTTGCCCAGCAGCACAGGTGGCGACAGCTGTGCCACAGCCAAAGGGTCTGTGGACATCTGCACACTGGCGTGAAGTTATCTGAAATCAGTTGGTTTGCTGCGCAGAAAGGCTCACACGAGGCAACAAGATGAGCTCAGGTGCTGGCACAGGCTGGTCAGGCTCCTTGGCTCAGCATCACTGGTGGACAGCACAGGAACACACTTCACGTGGGACCCAAGCACCCAGCTCTCCTGCCTCCCATGCCTCAAAGATCTCTCTGATGCAGGCAGAGGAAAGGTAACGTCTGCAGAAATAAAATCGATAACCATGTATTTCTAAATTGCATTCTGTTGTATTCATATTTCTGTCTCCACCTCTCCTTCATGCTCTATTTGCTATGATTTTGGTGTAGTTCTCATGCCAGCTTTTCCAAACACATCCAATCACTTTTATAATTCTGCAGAGGGATATCTAGTGTATCTGCTTGCCAGCATAAAGCAGCAGCTTATGATAGGTTTACTTTTCTGCAAGCTGCATTCTTCAGTGGCTGGCCAGAGGATTTTATGTTAGCTGCACACAGACTTTTAGAAGGGACCTGGCAGGATCTGTGCTGGAGAGCACCTGGGAAAGTAGAGTTCAGCTCAAGAGAGAAATCACACAGATCAGCTTCAGTTTCCCCAGGTCAATTGTCTTACTAAGAATCTGCTTAAGTTTTCAGCTGCTCACATCCACAACAATTTCATTTTCCATCTTAAAAGCACCTTTCAGGTTTCTTCCCCTAAGAAGAAAATTGCTAAATAACATATAAGATTTTGTGAGGTAACACAAGGAAATGCTCCTGTGACATTTTCTCTGTCTGTCTGGGCTTTGTCTAAGGAGACAAGCATAAACAAGTGTAGGAAAACAACATGGAGTTTAAAGCCTGATTTCAAGTCAGTGTAGAGACATTGAGGTGCTCTGGCACAGGTTTTAAAAGCCTGGCTTTGTCCTTGGAATGGATTTATATTGTGGGTATGCAAACGAGTTCATGGTTATAAGTTCCACGATGTTTAAAATGTGTTCCTGATATACTGATGCCCTGAGCTTAGAGCTGACATAGTCTGCACATATAGATGGGCCCCATGGCTCATCTACATATGATCTATATATGATCTATATATGATCTATATATAAGCCCCATGGCTCATCATACCACTCACTATTCTGAGGGCATGCGAGGAACTGTTTTTCTGGTTATGTACTTGGCATGTGGCACTCTTTAGGCCAGAAAATGAGTTTAGAAATGCACAGTTTATCTTGGCAAATAAAGATGGGTCATTTGTATGTTTGACTGTTTGATTCATGCATACAACTATATCAGCAATCCAGCATAAGCCTGTTTGAAATGTGTTCCTGGCAGTCAACTGGGCATTTCTAATCAAGCCTGACTCTGGAGCTACTTCCATACTCCAAAGGGATTACACTATCACAAATCACTGAGTACCATTTCCAAATGCCATAATTGCTGCATGGCAGCTGTAGGAAATACTGCCTGCTTCTTCATTTATAAAGATTGAAAAGTCATTTGTTTAAATGAGAATTAGCTCTTTATCATCTGGAAAAGCAAAGTATTACATGGGAATCTAAATCAGAGAAGTAATGTGTCGACATGAAGCAAGGCAGAAAATGCTAGGAATCTGAGAAGCCTTACATACTGTTTTCAGCTTTGTACAGATTTTCCTGCAGGTCCTAGAACAAGGGTAGTTCCGCTGGTTTGCCACCTATAAAATGACTATGATGTTACAATAGTTCTTCTAAGGTCTATTGGAAGGCTTTATCCTTTACTGTCTGCAAAATATTTTGAGTTCCCCAATGGAATGTGTTCCATTAATGTAAAATATGCATTATTCATCCCCTTTTTAAAATGGAGTTCTAATTTAAAGAACAAAATATTATCTTCAAGCAAAATGCAGCTAAAATGATCAAACTAATATTTATGCTTTTCACAAGACCAAAATCCTGAGGGACTCTATTCAATATTTTCAGATTTTGCTGGACCTTTGTTTTATTTAAGGTCCAGTTCATTTGAATTTCTCAGAAACCAGTCTACAAACAACTCTGTATGAGCTAGCAACTATGGATATAAATACACCGGTGTAGATATAGATCTACCAGTGTGGATATTTGCCCAATCAATTTGGTATTTTACTGACTTACTTAGAAGCAATATTTATTGACTTATCTAGAAGTGAATTAGCCTAGATTAATGCATTAATATGACTGAAACCAGCTCTTTGCAGGACCAGCCAGGGTATCTCAGCACAATAATCCCAGGGTGCTCTGCAAACTGATTTGCATGGAGACAGCTCAGGATTGGAAGGACTTACTCATTGTCTCTGTGTGCTCCGAGCTGGTTACTGCTCTCTCCCATGCATCAGTCCTGGGGAGGCTTATCAGCCCAGGTACAGTGCAGCGCAGTGGGAGTATTGAATGCAGTTTTGCACCTAAATAAACAAGCTAGCCCAGAGCTTGCTCTGCTGGAGCTATAAAGCAGAGACACTCCAGTGTTGCTGCTGGAAACAGTCTGTATCTGCCAGGGTTACTGGCTCCCTGCCTCCTGTGCTGGACCAGTGCTCCCTTGGGGCCATGCTCACTGGGTGTCTCCCCCTGTGCTGTACAGCTGGGATGTACCATCCCCAGGCATTTGATACTAGAGAGCTGACACCACTGTCAGGGTCGAATTCTCAGCTGCTGTAAACCGAGGCAGCACCTTTGATGAGCATGCAAATTGCAACAGTTTGCACCAGACAGACACTAGCACAGCGACTAGATCTCACAAGACCTTTAGTAAATTTTCACTGATCCTAAAAAGAATGAAAGGGTAAGAAAGAGACAAGCTGGTTATTCATTTTCTTATTTATAATGGCTCTCTATGCTGGAAAAAGAGGGCAAAGCTCTGTGACAGGCAGCTTTAAAATAATTTATACTTTACTGACAGGGAAGTTTATCATGCTACAGGTCTTGCTGAACTTGGCAGCATTACAGCTTTATCTTTTCACACCCAGTTGTTTTTTAGCAGCCTCACAGGCAGGCTATACTGGCCTGACACTCACCATCCCAGCCTTGTTAGATATGTAGGTGCTCCCCTATGCAGGGAACCAGGACTGGGGGAATAGACAACTCCTTTTTCTCCTGGAGATGCTGCCCTCCAAGCACCAAATCCTGGTTTTCATCTAAAAGGCAACCCACTCCTTTCTCCTAAAAAATACTTTGAACAATAATTTAAGGTAGAGTTGCAGACTTGGAGTTAGGTTCACCAGTAGATTTGGACTTTTGCAGTCCTTCAGGAGAGTAACCCTGAGGAGAGGGATATATTCTCTAGGTATATTTTGCAAGGAAGTTGCACAAAAAGGAAAAACTCAGTCAAGTTATGAAGGATGAAGATGAGGAACAACAAGAAACATCAAGTCCCAAAATTCAGCTTGAAAGAGGATGCTAAGAACTAAACAATATGTGAGCTATGTGGTGGTTAAGGGACAGACAGGAGTAGTTTGGGTTCATTACCCAACAAGCACCTAGTCTGCAGCAAAGAGCACCAAAAGTGAAGCAAACAATGAAAATATCCATCAATCTTCACTAATTGTGATCTGAGAATGAACAAAACAAACTTCAGGGAAAATAAGAAGCACTTGGGTCTAAAAAGAAAAATTAGCTAAATTAGCTGCCTTGGGATTGTCTCATTCTGATGATGTTCACCTCTGAGCACTCAAAAGTGCTGGAGGATGCTGCATTTTCACAACATCTTAGCCCAGCTTTGAAGCTGCCCAGTGGCAAAATCTCTTCGGTACTCATCCCTCCACCCTGTAACACAGTTCAGATTTTCCTTAGTTACAATCTTCACACTGGACTGCTGATACACCTTGGATTGAAATAATCATTCAAAGATGAAGAGGAAGAGTGTCTAGAGAACTGAACATGCAAGGATGACCTTATTTTCTTCCCAGACAGCACCTAAAGCCTGAAGGAAAAGAGAAAAGCAAAAGATGTTGGATAACATGAGTGTATTAGGGAGATTTGATCCCATATTTTTCCTGATATATTTAAATGCAGGCTATAGTAACATGTTCCTGGAGCAACTGGGAGTTTGCTGAACTAATTATTGAAAAACCACACTCAAAAAATAATTATCAGAGGTTTAGTGTCAAGCCAGAAAAGTGTATCAAATGAGAGTCTAGAGGTCTGTCCAAGGTCTGTTCAGGGCACATCAGTACTTTCTACAGATCTTGAGATGCTGTAAAATGGAGGAAGTGTACTAATGGGTAGCTGGTGCAGAGCCAGAAGGAGATGCAAGCACTTTGAAGGAAAGCCTTGGACTTCACTATAACTGTGACAAGTGGTCTGGAAAAGTGGGAAGCAATTCTATAAGAAATGCAAAGTCAAATGACACGTGTCAGCAATGGTTTATGTAGAGGTGAGTTGACCTGGGCACACAGGTATGGCCAGGTGACCTACCAGCGTCTCACACAACTTTTTCTTTTCAGTAAGAAGCTATTTTAAGATGGGGAAAAAAAATAAGGAAATGGAAAAGCAGTATGCAAAGTTCAGTGCTTGCCTGAACTGTGTCTGATCCTAATAACTGCAATCAATCTCTTGTAGTACTCCTAGTAATATTACCTAAATAGAGTAAATTTTAAAAGAGATGGCAAAGTGAGTCCCACAATATTTGAAAGTCACTTGACTTTTGCCATGTAAATCCAATTAGAATTTGGACCAAAGCACTTGGCATGGATTAGCTTCAACTGCAATAGTCAGAAGGAAATCCCAGTATAGAGAAAGAGCAAAAGGTGCAATATTTTTGAGCTCAACATTTTTGCTTAATGTTTTCAAGCAAAACATGAAGGAATTATGAAATTATCAAAGTACGGTTATGTAAAGTGCAGTTCTCAGTCACCAGCATGACTTTCCTGCAGCACCTTAAAGTAGATTGGGTAAGTAAAGTCAGAAAAAAAAAAAATAACCAAGCTTTCTCATCTGCTGCACCTACAATATATAAAGGACTATTTTCATGGTTATGCGTGGTGGAATCACACAGACATGCACAATGGAGCTTAGGAGGTGAAGAGGGTCTGGCAGGTACTGTACGGATGTTTCCCAGGGATGGTCCTGCCCCCAGTGCATTAACAGTCAACGCAGAAGATAGAGACAAGGTGACAGGTATGAAAATGAGCCTGCCTGAGAACAAAGCTTGAGACATTAGCAAGGTCTCCTGCACTTTTGTGTACCACTTTTTTTTTGTACACCCATTGATCAATTGTTTTGGATTAATGGAGGATTGGACTGGCATTTAATTCAGCACATACCTGGTAGATAGGTCTCTGCATCACTGAAATCTCTACTGTCACTGTTGGTGGCAATAATCACAGAAAGACATAAAAATTATTATATGGGAATAATGCTCATCCACTCACAAAATAAGGGGGTATGACTCATGTCCCATTGTCCTAGGCTTATTGGTCCAGACAGTTGGTATTGTGCATAGGGCCAGTACAGGACCCACTGGGCTCCAGGGTGCTGAGTCCTTCACGGGCACTGAACTCACTTGTGGACAGTTTCTGCTATCCTGCATTTTCCTAGCTTAATTCTAGCTTGTAGAACTAAATACCACATAACAAATTACATTGTCAAAGCAGACTGAGAAGAAATGAATCTTTCCAGCCTCATTCAGTTAATCCAGAATAAATAATGTGATATTTCTCAGTCTGTTGCACAGAGAACAGACTATGCCAACTGATTTCTTCTCCCTAATTGCTAAGAAATGGCCAGTTAATGCAGCTGGAAGGGAAATGGAGAGGTCTGCCACTTCCAGTGCTTCAGAGGAAGGTCTCTGAAAACCATTTTGCTTAGTGATGTGTCAGAATACACCCTTCCCCTTTTCAGTATAGGAGAAAGGAGGGCATTTCTAAGCAAACCTTACAGATTTTATATGTTAACTGTTTGACTGTGGAAAAGAGCAGCCTACATGTCAAAACAGACCAGTTAATCACTGGGGTTAATTAGTCCTCTGCAGCCATGAATGGCCACAGGTGTCACATTACTCTTCTCGTTGCATTGAGATAGGAATTGCAAACATTGCTTGCAGAGGAATAGAAGTGTTTTGTGTTTTCCTTCACTTCTGACTGCAGTATAAAAGAAAAATACAGCCTGGCTACAAATGCCCATGTGGCCGCAGGTGTTGGTTGCCTCCAGTGGGCTATTCTGCCTGCTAAAAATCTGCTCCTGATTGCTAGTGGCTATCAGTGATTTCAAAATGGATTTATTTCTCATGGTCCAGTTGCAGTTGCTGTCTGTGCTGCCTCCTTCTCCTGGTGATGTTTGGAGGCATGCGCTGGGAGAGCTGCAGGAGCTGCTGCCCTGCTCCTTGCCACCGGGTTGGTACTGTCAGGAAAGCCAGCCAGGAGGATGTCCAGGAGGAATGCTGACCACAAAACATCTCACACAGCCCTGAGAACAGACTTTCCCTTCATGATGGACAACATCTCTTCTACCTTTGAGGTGATGACTGTATACTGCAGCTACTTTTATACCATGGCTTGCTACAGAGCAAACACATGATGGCCTAAGAGTAAAGGTAGAGCTTGCTGGACACACGTGTTTTTACAGGAGAAAAGGCATTGGCAGACTGTTATCCCATAGTTCTTCTGAATGTGAAACATTTCTGTGATAGAAATGAGAACTACAGTCTGCACTTTCCCATTGTTTAGAAATGAAACAAGTCCAGGATATTAGCTCTATAGACCTGTAATTTCTAGAAATAAATGATAAGGAACAACGTGACTAAAACATATACTTTTTTTTAAAGTGAACCAGATTATTGATGAAAATGAAAGTTGGTGGAACTTGTGAAGAGCTTTTAGCTGCTGACAGAGATAAACCACCGTGGAAAGGTGTGTTATAAATGTACTGTGTGGGTGTGTTGGAGACAGAAATGTGGAATAAATCCCATGATGATTCTGTGCTCATCGTCAGTTTAATATCCCAGTGTGCTCAGTGCCTGTATTTTCACAGTTAGCAAAAACACTTTAAAAACCTTTTGTAATGAGAAGAAATGTGCAGCTGTAGGTGTCAGTCACCTATGCACCCTGTCATTCATGTTCCTGGGCTTTGGGTTTTGCTGAGCTGCAGTTCATGCAAGGACACAGACAGGAGAAGGAGGCTCTCAGACCACCTGATGTTCCCAGAATTCAGGCTGATCTGACCCTTATGTTAAAAATATCCTGTGGCCATCTCCAGCTTGTACCTGCCATGTCAATGGCCTGTTTTGGAAGGAGAGCTTTGACTACATCTGCAGGGCTGGAGCCAAAGCTCTTCTTCCCTGTGGCTCCCTATGTTTGCCTTGATGGCAGTCTAAAGTCTGGCTAATTTTAGGGTTTTCAAGGGTTAATAATATAAGCGTGGCCTTTACTGTGAGATCAGCACAACTAAAGAACATGGCTCGTATAAACCTGACCTGTAGGTTTTTGGCTACTCTAATCCTTGCACATTTTCTGAAGGTGTACATTGAAGGATGTATTTTAAGTAATGTCCATGGTGCATCAGCTGCACTGACAAAGTGTGCACTTGCCTGCCTGGGCAGTACCAGCCCACCAGGTCCAGTGATGGCCATTGGTATGGTTTCAGTACCAGGTGCTCAGCACAGGTGGAAATGTGCCCATCTAAAATAAATTCCTTGATTTTAATGTGCACACTGAAAAATGACTCAGCTTTGCCCATCTCTGGCAGAGGGTGATGACTGTACCATGTCAGCTTTTAATATCACTATATTAGGTCTTACTTTTATTGTGTCTGAAACCCATAAATCTCTATTCATCCTCCACTCCTCTCCCCAGATTTATGATATTCTGATGCCTTCTGGGCTTTCCTGTAACCATCTTCACAATAAACAAGGTCTTGCCTCAAAGAGCACTTCATCCCTTTGTAGGGCAGTTAACAAGCTCTGATGGAGTGTGGTGGGTAAGAGGGCTGTTCACTGACAGCTCCCACCAGCCAGGACCTTCAGCTGAGCCAGGTGGTGTTTGAGCCCTCCTGGGCACCTGCTGGGAAAACCAAGGTGACTGGTTCTGCCAGCATCGCTGCCCTTTTTTTGACAAAAACACTGTTTATAGTTTTATTCACAAAATCAGAGGAATCTTGAAAATATTTCCCATAGAGTTGTTTCTTAAATTAAAAATAATTTATTTTCTACCTCTTAACTTGTACATCCAAAAACTCTTGGGAGAGTCAATAGTACATGTGCACCCATGGGATACGTCCAGGAAGAGTTGGTTTTGGCAGAGTTTAACTCCTTCATGTGTGGTTAGGGTCAAGGGAGAACAGGGTGAGGAGGGTACATTCCCATACAAAGAACTCTGAAGAGAAGCAAAGCAGCTAAGGAGACA
>JANHGN010026369.1:0-40726 GCA_024605025.1 Megaceryle maxima
GGGCCGGCGGGGGCTGGGTCGCTCCGCCCGAGGCCGCCGCCGAGGCGATGACCGAGTACAAGCTGGTGGTGGTGGGAGCCGGACGCGTCGGCAAGAGCGCGCTGACCATCCAGCTCATCCAGAACCACTTCGTGGACGAGTACGACCCCACCATCGAGGTGAGCGGGGCGGCCGCGGCCGAGCCGGCGGCGGGAGCGATCCCGGGCGCGGAGCTTTGTGTGAATCCAGGCGGGAGGCTGCTGCTGATTTTCATTGATTTAGTTAGCTTTACTTAAACAAAAAAAAAAAAAAAAAAAAAGGCCAGTGTTGAGCTCGGAGTGCCCAGGATGAGAAATTCTGGGTAAAGTCTTGAGAAGAGATTCTCTGCCTGTTCTGCCTCTTGCTTCCTAAGGCAGAGCCTGGGAAGCCGGCAACGGCAAAAGTCACCAGCGATCTACGTCGCTTGTGGATTCTGGGCGTGATGGTGGAGTGGTGGTATTTATGGTTTGTTTTTCTGTTTGCCAAATGAGGTATTTCTTACAAAGAGCAGACTTTTCTTTCCTTTTTGTGTATAAAGGGAGCTTAAAGTAACACTTGAAACGCTGCTGGTTTTCAATACTGGTATTTTTAACTTGAAACACTCCTCTGAATCGTAGTCATCTTCATCATTTCTGGTTCTCCTTAATAACACCCGAGGTGGAAAGAAGTAGTAGAAGGTTTCTTTCTAATGTAAAATTTGCTTCTATATTCTGCAGGATTCCTATCGAAAGCAGGTTGTTATCGATGGAGAGACGTGCTTGTTAGATATCCTGGACACTGCGGGGCAGGAAGAGTACAGTGCCATGCGTGACCAGTACATGAGGACGGGGGAAGGATTCCTCTGTGTTTTTGCCATTAACAACAGTAAATCCTTTGCTGATATTAACCTTTACAGGTACAACCTGGCTTTACCACAGGGAGGGAAGACATCGGGGAAAGGAATAACCCCCTTTGCTTTTAGACCCAGCGAAGACTAAATAATAAACAAATATTGAATCTCCTCCCTATTTCAGGAAGTTTTTCAAGTTTATTTACATAAAATGTTGATAGCTATTAGTCGTTTGAGAGTGGGACAGTTACCTGGGCTGTGCTAATCAAATATTTACAGCATACAGGACGCAGTCTCTTAAGAAAATGGGTAAGAGACAAACACAATCAGAGCGGAGTCACAGACGGAGCGGGAGGCGGAGCGGGTGACATTAGACTCACTGCTCTAGGTTAGAACCCCAGGGTCCTGTCCAGCTTTAATACGTGGTTTTGTAGCACAGGGTTGTTTGAATACTGAACTAAACCAGCTTTTCTGCTTAGAAAACAGTTCTAAACTTTTTCTTATTTGTCTTAAAGAGAACAGATCAAGAGAGTGAAAGATTCAGATGATGTGCCAATGGTGCTAGTTGGGAATAAGTGTGATTTGCCCACAAGAACAGTAGACACAAAACAGGCTCAAGAATTAGCAAAAAGCTACGGAATCCCCTTCATAGAGACATCTGCTAAAACAAGACAGGTAAGATGCTTCCATTCTTGGTCTGACTTCTTTCTGTATGCTAAGAGAACGGGCTAACGTTTTCCCCTGTAATTTTTTCTTATCTATAGGAGTAAACATTTCTCTAATCTTTTTGCAACTTCTAGCTCTTGATTCTCCCCACTGGCTCTTAGCTTGAAAGAGTTCTGGTTTTGTCACAGGGCTACCCCATTGCACACATCACTTCATACTTGTATTGACTTTCTTTCAAGGGGGTCTTGTTCATAACAAGGAAAGAGCTTCATCTGCTCTCGCTGAAAAGTGGTCAGACTGTGTGGTTAGTCCTCCCGTACCTGGTTGGTTTTCCTGCCTCCTTAATGAAAGCCAATTATAAGATTATGTTTACAGAAAGAATTCCCCAGACTGGACTGTTGGACTTCTTCAGAGTTGCACTGAATATGTGGCTGTCCATTCAGCCCATGTTCTGCCTTCATTGGTGTGAAATAGAGCAGAAAAGGTTCAATTATTAAGCAGTAGCCAGAAAATTCTAAGAATTCTAAAGCAGAGGTGACCGATCAAGAAGTTTCCTTCAGGGGACCCCTCTACAGTTAGGTTTTGCCTCGTTTCTTTTAATGGCTGCTACCCTGGTGTTTGCCTCAGAGGAAGAGTTAAGAGCATAAGCAGAGTTCTGGCCATAAGGGCTGGTTCCTTTCTCTTAGTGGGCTAAGTTCACTCCTACTCTTCCTGTAGAAGTTTGCCTTTCAAATATCTTAAGGGATTGTGTGACGGAAAGTACAGTGATCTCAAAAGCTTCAGGAAAGAAAATACTTTACCTGGATCATTTGCATTCAGGGTGTGGAAGATGCTTTTTACACACTGGTGAGAGAGATCCGGCAGTACCGGATGAAAAAGCTCAACAGCAATGAAGATGGGAATCAAGGCTGTATGGGACTGTCGTGCGTTGTGATGTGATAAGGTGAGCTGTAGTTTTAATTTTTTCATTGGCTTCTTGTCCGTGTGTCTTTCAGTCGTTGATAAGCATGGCTTAGAAATACCAGCTGCTATAGGTGGGCTTTTTCCCTGTTATACAACCCACGGATACACAGAGATTTAGATCCTACAATTAATAACTTCTGCAAATTCCTGTGTGAGCCCCCCCACTCTTAGCAAAGCTTAAGAAAAGGAAATTCTATTCACAGCAACTCTTTGGCTGTAGCCTGTGGATCTCCACTGAACTGATAATTGTGTGATTGATTTTTAATTGTTTTTCTCCTGTATCATTCTCGCCAGCGTCTCCTTCCTTTGGGAAACCATTTTGACTGTTCGGAGAATGTGTAATTTCTGTCTTGTACACAAGAAACACCTGAAGTAGAAACTACGGTTGCCATTTGCTGCTGATTGATTGACTTCTGCACAGCTTATCTTGAGCTGTGTTCCTCTGGAATATGCACTGTTGGAAGATTAACCAAATAAAATAATGAGAGTAATGAAATTTCTGAGTTCCCCAACTGAGTGAAATTCTTTACAAGTTACCTAAAAGATGTTGCTCATCACTGTAAAAACCAGTAGACCGGTTCAGGACTCGCACTAGGCTGTTGCACTGCACGTCCATCCCAAACGTGGACAGCAGCTAATTAGAGATGCCTTTCTGTTCCAGATGCCAAGAATACGTGGTTCAGATGTAGCTGCTGGACGAGTCTCGATGCTACTGTATTGTGTCTCATGCTGATGCCCTGCAGTATTTTGGTGCCAGTGACCAGAATCTTGGTACCAGTTAATTAGCACAAGGTCCTTTTCTGTGCTTCATCTGAAGAGAACATCTATGGCGTCTACCTCTTGCTCAGCTAACGGAGCAGTCGCATCTCTTGATGTACTGGGATTCTTTTCTCACTATGTTATCTGGGTTTGTTCAAGAAGAAAACCAGTCACAAGAAAAGTGAACTATAGAGACTAAATGCTGTGAAAAAAGATGACACTTTACCTCTAGAGTAAAAGCTAGAAGTGATGTTTGTCCCCTTTCTGTTGGATTCTGATTTGCGGTGCTGTCAGAGGAGTGGCACTAATCATTGCTTGGCAGGTAATGTCAGAAATGGTTTGGCCATCGTGCACACTCCTGTCACGTATCAGATTGGTATCTGCTCTCTGTGCAGCCCTTACAGCATATCTGCAACATTTCCTTTGTGCCAGGAGTACCACTTAACTGATCCTTCATTTTCTGTAATAAAAAGGAGGTATATTTCCTAACTTAAGTGCCTGTTTGCTAAGAAGATGTAAAATTGCCCCCTGCTGCCTTGGGTTGAGGAAAGCCCCAAGGACTGGAATTTCTTAGGAGTTCATTGTCTCAAGCAGGCAGGTCTTGCGTGGGTGATCTCTGCCTGACAGGATAGTAAACCAAGAATTTGTAGGCTGGAAGATCAGCAGGCACTTGTAAGACTGTTGAACTAGGGAGGGGGGTGTACTGCATCTGTTCTTTCTTTGTAGGTGGAACTGCTCATATTTCGTACTGGTTTTCTGCAGCGTTCGGATCTCTTCTAAGTTGGACCAAATTAGCTGTTCATTTTTAACATTAACTGCCAACATTTACGGGCAACTTCTCAGTAGTTAATCTAGTAACTGGAGGGTGGGTAGTTAGTTTGGACAGCTGTTATTCAGCTCTGCCTGTAACTTGCAAATGATTTTGTTCTAGGTTATTTTCTTACTGCCAGACTGTAAACGTAGCGTCTTTAAGATGTCTCTCTGTAAAATGTAGTTGGAGAGTCTCCTTGTCAGGGAAGGGGTGTGGGATTTCAAGTTGACTGTGGTTGTCCCAGACTTAGTATGTCCAGCCTGAGGGGAGAAGGCAATGAGCTGTAACAGAAACAGCTCGCTTCTGATGGCAGCATCCTTGCAAAATGAGGAAGGAAGCGAGCTCGGTGATGATGCAGATGGTGTGTGATACACTGATGGGAGTTCTGGACTTGTCCTAACGGCCTCCAAGTATCGGAGAATTAGCGCTTGAGCGACGCGAGTTCTTCCTGGAACCAGACGCTGTCAGCTGGTCTAACTGGGGGGTATGAGCGTGCTCACTGCTGCACGTAACCTGCTGGTGATCCTCACAAGACTGTGTCCTTCCCTGGCTCTCTGACACTGGATGCTGTTCTGTGTAGTCACAGAGTATATCCCACAGCAAAACTGAATTCCCAGTTGCTATCTGATGGAAGGCAATGAGCCTTCAGCCAACAGAGGGAGCATTCAGTCGGTCTGGCTAAACCAGCATGCGCAGAGAAGTTGCAAGGGACTTCATTTCAGTTTGTTGGGCTGAGATTCATACATCTTAATTTGGAGTTCTCCATTTCACATGGGAACTAGAAACCAGTAAATACCGGGAGAAGAAATTGTTCCTTTTATTACAGCTTTCTTCACTGCTTACATTCTTAATTCTCTTCTTGGAACAAAGAGGATCAATCTCCATCACGTTTTCTTTATCTATGATAATTCTTATAAGTACTTTTTGCAAATTATTTTACTCTTGATTGATGTGATACTGATTGGAACGAAAACCACAACAGTTTTACATAAACCCTTCTTTTCCAGCAACATTCCAGAGTGGTGGGCAGCATTAGAGATAGCTACAGATCGTTTCTTTCCTGGCCAGCAGGATTGCAGAGTTCAGAGCGTGGCCACATGTGGCAATGGGAAACCTTCTGCAGCTGGCATTTGATGTTTGAAGGTTGTGTAACCAAGTGTTGAAAAACACTTCTTTTGGATGGAGGTTCATCATCATAATGTGTCACTTAAAAACGTAGTAGCTGTAACTCCAAAAGCTGTGAATTCTCAGAATTGTATGGGAACTGGCAAACTCATCTACTTTCTTTTCAGTGTTCCTCTTTTCTGGGGCTATATATAATCTTAAAAGGGAATAAGACTGGGTGAGTATGGATTTTGCTTTTGGAACCTTAAAGGGGGGATGCATCAGCTCTTAGGATGCTGCAGAGCTGACCCTGCATGGGTGGCACTCCCATCAGCATTATTTTAGTTTCAGATCTAGCGAGTGATACCCTGATTTTGGGAGCAACTGAGAGAACTGTGGAAGGACAAAACCACAAGAACTTTGGGGAAAATCATTTAGAAGATAAGCAGATAAGTTTTTACACAAGGCTGGTCCCTGGAAAAGGTGGTTTTGTAGATTCAGCCCCAATGTTATTTAGAACTAACCCACAACACTGTTTAGTGCTGAGCTAACTTGACTATCCCGATGGGGAAGAACGGGCGTAAACATCTTGCAGGTAAAATAGAAAAAAGTAAAGCTCTTGTCAAAAATTACAGGTACCAATAATTGAAAAAAACCCATTTCTGTTGTTATGGACTGAGAACAGCTGTCTAATGAGACAGTACAACCCTGTGGCTGCTTAGTGTCCCCACTCCATGGTCTCCTTCAAACAACTGTGCTTGAATTTTGGTTATTGTCACCCGTAGGTCTTTGGATAGCAACCATGATGCTTAAGCCATCATAATTTTGAGTAAAGCTCAGTGACTTGGAATTGGATTTCAAACAACTTCAGGCCTATGGAGGGGGGAAGGAGAGTAGTGGAAATTTGAATTTCATTCTGATCTTGTACGTGGTCCTCTTTGAGTCCACAAGCCTTGAGGGACTGTTGGTGTGTGACCTCCAGGATAGTAGGGAACTGTTGGGATCTGGACTTTTTATCCAAGGGCTAATTTGTTGTTACTTTGTATAATTATTTGCTTTCAATAATGCATCTCTTTTGGTTTGAATTGAAGTAAATTATTTTGCTTCTTAAATAACTCTTTTTTTTTAAATAATAAACTTTGAATTCTTTGGTTGTTTCTTTTGTGGTGGTGATCTGAGCACGGGATCGACAACTGGCTGATGGAAAGCTTATCAGGATGCTATCTCCTTTCTCTGGAGGATCTAGATTTACTCAGATGGTCACTTCTGTAACGTGGCATGAACAGCTGTATCCTGTATGTTCACTACAGCATCTGTAAGCAGTGAGAGTGGCTTTGAGACGTCCTTAGCCTTGTTCCAGAGTTCAGATTTAATGACTTTGTTAATCTGTGCTGTCCTGCACCTTGCAGTAGTGTTGAGTGGGGTCCCTCATGATATTTTTCTGACTTTGCTCTTGGAAAGGATGCTTTCTGACTCAAAAAGGGAGAGGAAAATTCATTACTTGATATTCCAAGAGTGAAATCAGAGATAAAGTTATTGCAGTGTCCAAGTCATTCTCTCTGTTAGGCTTTTAGGTTGCTTAATTCAGTCTTCTAAAAGACTTCCCTGTTGGCTTTCCTCCTGCAGTAAGGCAAATTGTGCTGGACTGCACAGTAAGTGTGTTTTAAGCATGTTCCTCCTAAGACGTTGTGTCAGGCTCTGGAACCCAGAGTCCAATCTGTTTTCTGTGCAAGGAACTTAAGAATATTCTCCTAGTAAAGCAACAGGGGTACAAAACCTGTTGCACTCTGTAGTTGCAGTAGTTGCTGCCAGTTCCAGGAGAGATTCAGCATGTGGTAACGGATGGATGCTTTAAAAGCCAGGGTTTTCTTGGCTTATTAGGAAAGCTTTTCCTCAGACATGATTGTTACCTGTAACAATCTGTTCCCAGAAAGTCGTTTGCTGCCTTTTGTTGCACACTGGAACAGAGGCTGATTTAAACAGCCCTAGAGGAATCTGTGTAGGGAAGGACTCGAGCAATGCGGGCAGAGAAGAACTCGCCAAGACTCTTAGTGCAAGGTGCTGTTGGTCAAAGGCACAGCACATCAGGGAGTGTCCTTGTGAGATTCCACGTGATCCCCTCTCTGTTAATACTTTTCTTCTTCAGGAGTTGAATCCATTTTCTAGCAAAACTTACCTCTAGGCTTCTGTTTGGACAGCTACCCCTGGGATACAGCTGCTCTGATAGAAGATCCTGCTAAACACCCTAAGCTGCTAAAGTTTTGGCAGGTTTGGCCATTTTCCTTTGACTAGACTGAGGTGGAATAAAGGCAGCTCAAAGTGCGGGGGGTTTAGAGCCACTCTGAAGCCCCTGGGTGTGAACCACTCACTTTCCATCTGAAAAAGAGTGGGAAGATGGCTTGTTTGTATGCAGTACTTCAGTTTGAAGAGGCTGTAGATCTAACTTTAGCACAGCATACCCAAGCTTTACTCATATTTCTATCATGAACCCAACTAAGTTGACCCTGTGATTTAAAAAGCTAGGGGATCAAGAGACCTCTTGACAAAATGACCTCTGCACTCTAAAGGTCATTTTTGGTTTCAGATGTGAATCCCAAGATCTTGATCTACCCAGAAAGGTTAGGGGCACATAAAGTCCCTGTTGGAGAGCAAACAAGCAGGAGCCAGTTTTTATTGACCTTAAATGAAATAGTTAAAGAATAATGTGGGGTGGGGACTCACAAACTGGGGAATGAGTAAAAATAATTCAGACACTGAAAACTGCTATCAGCACAAGGGAGAAGACTCTCATCTTACTATATTCTGTATATTATCTCAGAGATCAAGACTATAACAGCATCCCAGCTCTACTGCACCTCTGCATGTTGCAGGGGGAAATCAACTTTGTATTAGGGGGGAGTATCTGGGAAGTGGGGCTAAAACTCCTTGAATTCTGGAGAATTTCTTAATGTAACCCAGCACGTTTTGAAGTTGTGCGCATCAAATAATGATCTTTCAGAAAGAGGTTTTGGATGCTCTGGAAATTACCTCAGCTGGAGATGCCGTGCCAGGTCTTGGCTCATCTGACTTCACCAACTGGTTGTGCCACAAGTGCCCCGGGCACCTATGGACAAAATCTGTGACTTGTTATTTCTAGTTCTCTATCTTATGGGGGTAACTCCCAATTTCAGACTTCTTGGACAAAGCCTTTTCACAACTGTTCCTACACAATCCAGTACAGGAAGCCCTTACATGCACGTGTAATTCCAAACAATGTTGTCTTTTCCAGGGGTGCTAATTTTTCTATTCCCTTCAGTGTTATGATCAAAGTCCCCTTTGCAGTCAGCAGCAAGACTCTGCTGAGTAGGGCCTGAGTGCTTGGCTTGGCTTGTCCTGAGTTCGGTGCAGTTTCTAAACTACATCAAGAAGTGAAGTACAAACAAAAAGGAAAGGACTTTGTTTCAAATCAAAACTCTTGTATCCTTCTGACCTGTTCAGGCCTCCCACTTCCCACCAGGAAGCTGAGTCAGAAGCTCAGAGTTACCATGGCAACATGCAGGGCCCTATAAATTCTGGCCATTTTCTCCATACAGGAGCTGTTTCCCAAATGCGTGCGAGAGATCTGAAGGAGGTTTGAGGAGACCTTAAAAGCCAAGGTACAGCCCTAAATGCCTGTATGCTAGAAAAAAAAAAATCTAACTAAATTAAGCCAAGAGGTACTTCCCAAACTGATACTCTGTTCTGCCAGATCCCAGCCATCTGTCCAATTCCTGTTGCTAAAATCCAGTCTTTCAAGGAGATCTCTCAGGATAAACATTTTCTGAATAGCGCATCATCTGTGGTGTGAGCACATCGTTTGTACCTACCCACAGCTCCTGTCCTGATGAAAACATCAGTCCCGTGCCTTAGGGGTTTCCATTAAACCATTGGTACGGCACAGAACGCATCAATTTTAGTCCCTCTTAAAAGACTGACTTCCCCAGTCCACTTCAGAAAGGTGCAGCTGTCTTGGGAAGCAGCAGTCAGGTCACACAACGGGTGAAACCCTTCTAAATGTAAAATGAAAGCCTGACTAAAAAAACCAAAAGTTAAATTTGAGCCATGGTTTCACCTGTTTCAGTGCAAGTGCTTGTGGTGGCACTTTAAATAGTCTTAGAGTTGATCTCTGCTCTCCTTTTAGAGTGGGAGAGTCTAATTACAGGGAGGGGAGAGCGGTAAAATTAGTGTTGGACTGTTGTGCAGTCAGTCAGCTACTTGTGCTCTATTACAGCAGGGTCTTACTTGAGGCTCTGCAAACTTGCTGCAAAGATGTCACGGGTGAAAATTCCAGGTAGGTCTGAAAGCAAGCAGTGAGACAAGGAGCCCCAGGGCAGGCTTGGTAGCATGCAGCCTCTGAAATTTTGATGGTGCGTTATCTCTGCAGTCCAGGGGACCTTGCTGGGGGGCTTTGTGCAGTTTTCTTCCTGCTCAGAGACATTTTTTGGTAGTGCAGCAAAGCAGCAGCATTACTGGTTAAATCTCACTCTGCTCATACTGGAGAAAAATATTGTCCCTGCTGCAGCGTGATGTGTCCTGGAATGGTGGTACGAAATCACTGCGGAACGGGTCGGAGGGATTGCAGGAGTCTCTGGCCCACCTGGCAAAGCTGAGAAGATGTGGGGTGCTGCAGTCCTGAGGAGATGGGCAACGCAAGCCAGACGGCAGGAGTAGGGCCAGCCAGGCTTTGCAGAACGAGTACAGAGGGACATGTGACAGCCATCACAGAGCTCTGAAGGATACTGGCAGCAAACGCTTCTGATAAGAGTGTTTAGATTCGCAGCTCTGTGTGGTGTGACAAGACACTGTCCCAGCACAGGCTGCTGGTGTTAAAGCCTGGCCCTGCAACATCAGTGGGAGTTTGTTGACCTTCATGAGTGTGATTTCCATCCACTAAAGAGATTGAAGGTCAAACTAGGCATTTCTGGGATGCTTAGTTTGCAAATGAGTATACGAAGTTCAAGTGCCAGGAGAGTATGTTCTGCAGGCTGGACTTTGGGAAGTCAGCAGCTGGTGACTTGTGATGCTGGAGCTCCAGTGTGAATTTTCTGGGTCAGAGGGAAAGGGCATGAGTTGCACGCCCAAAATGTTGATGTCACGCTGTATGACCAGGAGCGAGTATCTGTGGAACTGGGGTGTCTCAGCTGTCTGATCCTGTTAGTGACTAAGTGGAGATGTGACCATAGGCAGCAGGAGGATGACACTTAGCATCTTTGAAATGACCATCCACCCAAATCCTCAGAAAGGATGGCGAGTCACGGACAAAAAATAGCAAAGCAGCCTGGTGCTCTGAGTCACTGAAGTAGCTGCTTTCTTGTTCAGGCAGGAGAATGCTGTTCTGCCCTCTTAAGGTGTTTCTGTGCTCTGCTGCACCCCTGCACCTGGACCAAGGTGTAGGGAGAGGCTTTCCAAGACAGCTCAGTCAAACAAGTAATCTGTTAGTTGCTTGCAGTATTGACTGAGGTAATCTAGGTTCTAGAAACTGCTGTTCCCTGTGGACAGCTGCAGGGAAACCCAGAGAGTGCTGTAAAGGCAGGAGCTCTGCCAAAGAACCTCAGGTTGGGTGGCATCTGCAGCGGGGTTTATTTGTGCGCACACCACCGAGGCTGAACTGTGGAGCAGCCAACACTGAACTCACATCTTTATATTGCACAGAGTGATGAATACTGTTCTTTCTTTTGTAACTGAAAGGCTTTGACTAAACTTGTACTTTACTAATCCCTTTTTATTCACTGTTGTGACGATTAGGCAGAAAGGCTTAGATTTTGAAGGCTTGATCACTTCTGTTTTTGTTTCTGTTTTATCTCAAACAGCAGAAGACAAAGGTGAGTGTTGCTCGGGTTTCTGTACGCACTGCTGTGCTACTGCCTAGCCATGATCACTGGAAACAAACAGCAGTTACATGATCATGGTGATCTTCCAGCAGTTTGGGAAGATGCTATTTCTCAGCAGTGCCAGCTGTGCCTCCCACTGTTTCATGGAATGCTTCCAGCTTTTTTGGTCCTTTGATATATGAAGTTGCTATTTATTAAATGTTGTCTTTGCACCCCTCAGCTCCTGCTCAGGAGATAAAACTTGGTTTAGTGGCGTTCTTTCCTCTGCGGCAGGAAGTGAAAATAATTTGCAGTTTTTCCCTTGCACCTTTTCATGCCTTTGTTGTTTTGTTCTTGTTTGTTGTTGTGTTGGTTGGGGATTTTTTGTTTGTGTTTTTGTTTGGTTGATTTGTTTGTTTTGTTGTATGGGGGTTTTTTTTCTTTTTTTTTTTTTTTTTCTTTTAACAACTCTTCTTTTTAATGGAGATCCAGCCTAAAGTAATTTCTTTTGAATGCATCCTGCTCCTGGTGGGTTTGATCCATGAGGGGACCAATACTTCATCTTTATTCAGACTGAAGTCCACAGTAAGGTGCCCATTCCCCTCTTCTTCATGTTACTTGAGGCTTTACCTGTTGGCAGAAAGCACCTGTCATCCCAAGTCCCTAACAGTGAGCAATAATGGCACAGTGCAAAAAAAATGCTTTTCGTGTTCTAAGTGCTATGCTGGGGCCCACTGATGATCACTGATGATCCAGCAGCTTTACAACATCAAGCAACTTTTGTTACTGAAATCCTGGCTTTGTGACACTGAGCTGCTGAGAAATGGACCTCGTGTGAGTATTTTCCCATGCGTGTAGCTCAGCACAAGCCCTTTTCCCTTTCCATATAACATCAGGGAAAGGAATACCCTGTAGTGGGCCCTCCTACCAGCCCACAGCTAGAACCTTGGAACTGCAAATTCAGTGCTATAGGAAGAAACTCTTTTGATCCCCTCAACACCCTATGGGGGATAAAAAAAATTGTCTAGATTCATTACTGAAAATCTCTTGTAGGTCTGGCACATTTCTGCCAGGAATGTCAGTTCATTCTCCTTTGGTCCTCACCTGCTGACCCTGTCTTCTGTGACATGTCAATGGTGTGGTCTGTCTTTCAGCATCGATCCTCACTACGCTTCACGCTGAGCTGCCAACTGTTGGCAGAACCTGCTTGATTAGTACCCATGTGCTGCTCTGCAAATGTGTGCTTCCAGGAGCTTGTTGCCAGAAGAGCCCCTGGGTTCTTGCTTTATGGTGTTTTGTTGGTAGGGGAAGGGCTTTTAACCTTCTTTCTCCTACTTCATAAAACTCCAGACAACTTTCTGTCAATGGCAACTTTTGTAGGACCGTGTTAGCTGGCACCTTTGCAGCATGCTGCATGTGATGGGCTGAGAGGGGTCGAGTCCACTCGATGGAACCATTCCCTAGCTAGGAGCTCTTCAGCTGCATGGTGATGGTGGGAACTAAGTGCTTGGGCTGCCAGCTTTCTGTATATAGATCACCATCTATACCTCTGCCTCTGTCCTGACTGGATGCCTTGTGGAGCAAATGGGTCTTGGGATTCCTAGAGCTGTAATGGTCTGCCAATCTTCCCCTCTTGCACCCAGTGCATCCTCTTATAAGTGTCCTTCCCAAGAACTTGCTTCTTTCTGGCCCTTTTTGCACTATTCCTGGATTGTTGGTTGTATGTACTGGGAGTGTCTAGGTATGTCTTCAGCCCACTACGTATGGCCCGGGCTCTGTAAGCTTGTTGGGGATTTTGGAGGTTGCTCAGTCTTCCAGACAGCATGAAGGTGTAGGAGTCATAAGGAAATGACAGTTGAGTCTTAAGCTGACTGCAAGGGGTACCTGCATGTTAGGGTGGCTGGGAACCAGATGCCTGTGTGACCCTGAAAATCTCCTCCCTGTCCTTGCAGAAATGGATGAGGCATTGCGCTCCTTCGCAGAGAAGGTCTTTGCCTCTGAGGTGAAAGATGAGGAGGCCAGGCAAGAGATCTCTCCTTTTGATGTGGAAGAAATCTGCCCCATCTCACGCCATGAGATGAGAGCGCACATGATGCTTCAGGAGAGCTCTGTCACACTAGAAAAGCGGTGAGCAAACCAGGGCAGCTGGGGAAAGGAGAGGAGCCAGAGCTGGAAGAAAGCAGGGGGAACATAAATCAAAAGCTGTGAAAACAGCTCATCGTGCCTATATGATAAATCCTTGGTAATCCTAGGGCATCTGTCAGGTACTTCAGGGTTTCCTCTCCAACTGCCCCCACTGCTGGATGGCAAAACACCCTTGGCCTGTTCCCTGGGTGTCAGTACGGTGTTGGCCACAGAGCTGTTGGAGAGGGAGACTTGGAGACCTTTATCTGGAAAGGTGCAACTTGCAAAGACCGTGTTTGAACATCTGTGGCCACTTTGTGTGCTGTGGCCTCTACTCTTAGCAGTGCCAATTTCAGGTGCTCAGAAAGCACCAGTGAGATGATTCATGTCATGTGTAGTTGGAACATGGCTGTGGTCAGTGCCCCTGACCCTGCACCTGCACCTGGCACTGGATTTGGGGCTGTTTGCCTGAGGTTTTCCTCCCTGGCAGGAAGAAGCGCCTGCTCCGCATGAAGACAATTGCATTGGCACTCCCTGTGGCTCAGAAGTCTACAACCACACTGTCCACTATCGATGAGGTCATCTCTACCTCCCCCTTGTACCAGACCGTGCCTGACTTCCAGCGGGTACAGATCACAGGGGATTATGCTTCTGGGGTAGGTACTTGCATGTCTATACCCTTCCCTGTGCTGACTACCACCTCATCTCGTCCCTGCCTGTCCCTCAGCAGTGCCCGGTGTCACAGGAGTCCATACCAAGTGCAGTGGGGATAGTCTGTGTCTTCCAGCTCGGTCTGTGTCTTTCTGGGCACCTGATGGTGCCCTGCTGCATCCCTGGAGGATCTGGAGCTGCATTCCTTAGCAAGAGTCTGTGGGGAGCTGTATGCTTCCCATGGGCTTCTCCAGACAGCGCGTAAGGGAGGGCATGGCAGGGTAGGCTACACCCCTTCTGTCACCGCCTGCTCCTGCCTGCACACAGCACTATCTGCACGTCACAGAATCCCAGCATGGCTGAGGTTGGCACGCTCATCTGGTCCAGATCCCCTGCTCAGTCAGGGTCACCCAGAGCCAGTGGACCAGGACTGCTGTCGCATCCTGTGCTAATTCCTAGTTCTCCTCCTCTGCAGCCTCGTATTCCATTTGTGCTGCTTTTGGGATACTGCTGGCAGGTTGCTCTCTCCTGGGCTGCAGCAGGTTGATCGGCTTGGAGTTGTGTAGCAGAGGAGCAGTTAGGGGAAGGGGAGTCCCTCTGTGCACAGGCAGGTTCCTTCTGCTGTCACTGTCTGCAAGTGCTACACGGTATTCTCCCACGCCACTCCAGTCTGACATTGACTGCCCTTGACTCTTGACTGCCCAAAACACTTGTCTGTGCAGTAAATCAAAAATTCTTGACACGTGGGGTCACTGTCTTATTGGTACTGCTTCAGTTTCAGCCTGGACTCCTAAAATAGCTTTTAGTGTTTTGCCCAGGCCTGGCTTCCATTTCAGTGCCAACTACAGTTTGCAGTGAGGAATGTAAGAGGGGGTGACAGCCAGAATTTGTTGGTTTTGGTGTGAGAAACTTCCCTTTGCCGTGTCTGGGACTTGGCCCATCGTCCTTTCTTCCCCCTGCTCAGGCAGAGCAGTGGGAGGGATGGAATGGGGAGGTTTGTAGCTCGCTGTGAACGAAATTGTCCTCTTTACGTCGTGGTGCACCAGGGTATTTCACAGGCAGATAGGTTCCAGTTGTACGGTTGCATTCAGCAACAACCCTCTTGCAGGTGACAGTTGAAGATTTTGAAGTTGCCTGCAAAGGTCTGTACCGTGCCCTGTGCATCCGGGAGAAGTACATGCAGCAGTCTTTGCAGAGGTTCCCCAGGACCCCGTCTCAGTACCTGCGTGCTATCGAAGGCGAGGTCTGGAGAGTGAGAGACACTGGCCCAGGTACATCTCAGCTCCTGGAGACTTCTCCTCTCTGGCTTTAGCAGGGGGTGGGCAGGGGTCAGAAAAGGGTTGTGGAAGTGCTCCACAGGGGAGTTGCTCGCCCAGGCCTTCTCTTCAGTGTCACAGTGGTGGGGCTATCCCTGCCTTCTGCCTGGGGTGGAAGAGCATGGCAGGCTTGGGGGGTTTTGGCCGGCAGCCTGTGCCTCACGGTAGTCTCCTTTTGGTCCAGTGTTCACCCCACCAATGAAGGATGGACAGGATCCCTTTGAAACTGAGAGCCTCCCCGAGGACCTGGGATACCACATCCAGATGAAGGACGGGGTAGTTTACATCTATGGAGACAAGGCCGCAGTCGGCAGAAATGAGCCAAAGGACCTGCCCTACCCCAGCCTCGAGAACTTTGTTGATGACATGAACTTCCTTTTGGCCTTGACTGCGCAGGGACCTGTGTAAGTGCACAAGCTGGCACTGCTGGGTGCAGCTGAAGAGGCAGAGGGAGGTCAAAGCAGAGCCAGGGTTGCCACCTCCTCTTCCTGAGAGGAAGGAGGAACACTCTGAGGACCTATCCGCAGCCTGCTGGCTACCAGAGTGTCCTTGGCCCTTGTCAGCCCTCTCAGTTGGGGTCTTAAGCCAAGTGTGCATTCAGGGATTGGAGACGTGCCCTGCAGGTATGCTCACACCTGGCCAGGCCTTCCCTCCGAGCTCCGTAAGGCAGCCAGGAGGAGCACCTTAGGGATGCAGCCTAGGCCAGCATGAGCTCCACCTCAGGTGAAAGCTGCATCCCTGTGTTTGATGGGCCATGCCCCTGTGTTGAGGGGTAAGGAGCCCAGTCACTGTTCTGCCCTTTGCTTTCACTAGTAAGACCTATGCTCATCGGCGCCTGAAGTTCCTCTTGTCCAAGTTCCAAGTGCATGAAATGCTGAATGAGATGGAGGAGATGAAAGAGCTTAAGAACAACCCCCACCGGGACTTCTACAACTGCCGGAAGGTAAATGGCAAGGCTTACAGCCCTAGTGACTCTGAGGATGAGCTGCCTCTGTGCCTTCCCCTTCCTAAGAACTGAATATTAGAGTCAAGGTCTGTGGCACCTACAATTGTTTCTGCTCATGAGATGGGCTGCTCTTGGCTTAGGCCCATTGCGTTCATCTGCTGGGCTGAGCAGTGCTCCCCACACAACTTGGGCTCGCCTGAGGGGTTTGTTAACCTCCCTGTGATGGTACCCGAGCATCCCAACGTGAAGCTAGATAGCTGTCCCTCTGGTTTCTCAGGTGGATACGCACATCCACGCTGCAGCCTGCATGAACCAGAAGCATCTGCTGCGTTTCATCAAGAAATCATACTGTGTGGATGCTGACCGTGTAGTTTATGATGCCAAGGGCAAACAGCTCACCCTGAAACAGGTTTTCCAGCAGCTCAATCTGCACCCTTATGACCTGACAGTGGATTCCCTGGATGTCCATGCTGTAAGTGGTAGGGCATTTGCTGTGAGACCGCTTTGGGTCACTCTCACCCACCCCTGTAGGCACGGCTTTTCCCCTCCCTGTGCACCCACGACGGGCTGTGTGTGTTAGTGCTTGTGGCAGGATGCAGCAGCTCCCGATTTCTCCATGTTGGCTTGTTTGGATCAGTTTCTGCTCAGCTGCCACGCTTGGTGAGTGTGTGTAGTATCTGCCGTTGCTCCTCCCTGCTCCAGGGGCGACAGACATTTCACCGCTTCGACAAGTTCAATGCCAAGTACAACCCCGTGGGTGCCAGCGAGCTGCGTGACCTCTACCTGAAAACAGAGAATGCTATAGATGGCGAGTACTTTGCTACCATCATCAAGGTGAGGTTACAAGACAGAACAGTTAAGCTGTGGTGCTGCTGTGCCCATGGGCTGAAGGGTCCCCATGCAACGGTGTTCTGGTTTGCAGGAGGTTGGCTCTGATCTGGAGGATGCCAAGTACCAGCACGCGGAGCCTCGCCTCTCAATCTATGGGCGATCAGCTGAGGAGTGGCCCAAGCTTGCCAGCTGGTTCAACAAACATCGGGTCTACTCCCCCAACATGAAGTGGATGATCCAAGTACCCAGGATTTAGTATGTGCTGTGGGTCTGAGGAGCACGGTCCTTTACAGTGCACTATACCTCTTTTTTTCTTTTCCTATCCTGAAGAGGTTATGGGGAAAGTGGGCCATGTTGTTCCTCTGCTAGCAGCTCATCCCTGTCTCTGTCCACAGTGATGTGTTCAGGTCTAAGAATTTTCTCCCACACTTTGGGAAGATGCTGGAAAATATCTTTGTTCCTGTGTTTGAGGCAACTGTCAATCCTCAATCTCACAAAGAGCTGAGTGTCTTTCTACGCCATGTGAGTGTCACCTGATGATGTCAGGGTATGGTGGGCACTCACACTCCTCTTTAGGCACAAGAGATGGGGTATTTGCTCTGACATGGAAAAAGTCATCAGTGGGCTTGTGGCAGGGATTGTCCCAGAAGTGCTGGGAGGGGTCAGACTCCCAGAGCTGGCTGCTGTGGGGCTGTGAGAAATGCTGCCCACTCACCTCCTGGAGAAAGGGTTTGGTGTGAGCTTTATTTCCAGCCCTTGAAAGAGCTTGGGGGTTTGTGATGAGCAAGGTCTGCAACCTTGCCTCTGGCTCTGCTCGTGGGTGGAGCGGGGTACAGGCTACAGCTGGGCTATGGCAAGCTGCAGTGGGGCAGGGGGAGCTAGCCCAGGATGAGATGGGGGGCTTTGAGATGCAGCTTTTTTGTTACCTTGCCAAACAGATCACTGGCTTCGACAGCGTGGATGATGAATCTAAGCATAGTGGACACATGTTCTGCACTAAAAGCCCAAAGCCAGAGCAGTGGACTTCTGAGAAGAACCCATCCTACACCTACTATATATACTATATGTATGCCAACATCCTGGTGCTTAACAACCTACGCAGGTGAGGCCCAGGATTTGCTAAGGGACCTGGCAGAAGGGGGGATGCCTCATCAGTTGTCTCAGCGGTTTAGCTATTGGTGTGGAAGAAGTGGGGCCCTCCTTGCTCTGACACCAGTGCACTTCGGAGCTTCATGTCCCAGAGTAATCCAAACACCCCTCAGTAGGATGTGTGATGTACTGGGGTGAAAACTTTGGGATTGCACAGATACATCTAGTCTTGCACAGAGGAGAAAAGAGAACAAGTAATGTGCTCCTAGGTCAAGCTGGATTCTTGGGGAACCACTGATAGGGGCAGAGCTGGACCTGAAGTTGGTGAATCTTGTATTGCATGCCACCTAACCCTGCTGCTTGTCTGCTCTGAGTCCTCCTTCCCTGTGCCTAGGCAGCGTGGTATGAACACGTTCCTCTTCCGTCCGCACTGTGGGGAAGCCGGAGCCATCACGCATCTGCTTACAGCTTTCATGACAGCAGATAATATTTCCCATGGTCTCAACCTCAAGAAGGTAAGTGATGTGCTATGGAGCAGCCCAGGCATGGCAGAGACCACGTTCACAGCTGGCCTCCACTGCAGCAGACAGTTAATTGTGCCTCTGCTTTAGACTGATGTGGACAGTCTGGCTTCAGGCTGATGTTACACAATTCTCTGGGTTTCTCCAGACATGTCTGGGGGTGTAGCTGTGAAATGTATAAAGATTTTAGTGGTTCCACCTCAAAGACCTATCACTGAAGCCAGATGAGTTCTGAAATCAGACAGCTTTGAACTCATTTGGCCTCACGTGCCCCATGCGGGCCCTGGAGGATTGTCTGCCCTCGCTCTTGCACACATGAGCTCTGTGCACCAGCTTTCCTGGCTGGGGCACTGAGCTGACCTGAGAAGGGACCCTGGAGAGGTGGAGGGCTAACCTGGCAACTGCTCATCATCTTCCCAGAGCCCAGTGCTGCAGTATCTGTACTTCCTTGCCCAAGTTCCCATTGCGATGTCACCACTCAGCAACAACAGCCTCTTCCTGGAGTATGCGAAGAATCCATTGCCCGACTTCCACCAGAAGGGCCTCATGGTGTCCCTTTCTACAGATGACCCCATGCAGTTTCATTTCACCAAGGTACAGTGTGAGCTGATCACCTCCTGGCTTAGTGCTGAGGCTGCCACTACGTGGGCCTCATTTTTCAGGGACAGCAGCAGCATCTGCAGAGGGTCCGGCTCCAGCACGCTGGGCCGTCTCTGGGACAGCCCTTGCCATGGCATGGGCTGCGCTGGCTGAAGCTGCTGGCCTCCAACCTCGCCTCTGGCTGCAGGAGCCCCTGATGGAGGAGTACGCCATCGCTGCCCAGGTCTTCAAGCTCAGCACCTGTGACATGTGTGAAATTGCCAGAAACAGCGTCCTGCAGTGTGGCCTGTCCCACGAGGTTGGTGCCCGAAGCCGTCCCTGCCCCTCAGCCTGAGGCCGGGGCCCAGGGCCGTGCTCGGACCAGGGCCGCTGCCCCGGGGAGCCCGGCCGCTGCCAGCTCCCCGGGTCTGTACCCGTGTCCTTGTCCCTGGCAGGAGAAAGTCAGGTTCCTGGGTGAAAACTACCAGGACGAGGGACCCCAAGGCAACGATATCCGGAAGACAAACGTGGCTCAGATCCGCGTGGCCTACCGCTATGAGACCTGGTGCTACGAGCTTAACCTCATTACCGAGGGCATGAAGAACGATTAGGAGCGGGGAACGGACTGCGGGGACTCGGGGCAGCGCCCCGGGGTCGAGCGGGAGCGGCGCTCGGACCCCGGGAGCGGTTGGGGGTCGGCGCGCGCGCAGTAAAACCCGGTCTGTGAGCAGCTGCCTGCGCTCTGCGGAGGGGAGGGATGGGGAGGCGGGGCTGCCGCCTGAGTGACGGCCGCGTGAGCCAATGGGCTCGGCGCGCTCCGGGAGAGTCCTGCGAGAGCGGGGTCGGGGCCGCGCTACCGGCAGCGGGTGAGACGGGGCGGGCCGGGGCCCGGCCGGCGGGTGGGACTCTTCTGCTGCGACCCGTTACCCCGGGGCTCAGGACGGGCAGATCGGCCCGGCAGGGGTTTCGGGTTTTCCGTGGGGCCGCCGAACGAGAACGCGCTGGCGGCGGAGCACCGGCCGGGCCCGGGGGCTGCGGGCAGCGGTGCGGGGCTGCGCCGTCTGATCGCTCTCGGGACCGGGGAGGAGGAGCTGGGTGCCGTTTCCCGCCCGGCAGCTGGGGAGGGAGGGCAGGGGCTCGCCGGTCCCCGGCTGGCGCCGCGGGGCTGTGGAGGGCCCGGGGCGAGGCCGGCTGCGCTCTGTGCCGAGGGGTCCCGGGGAGCCGAGCCCCAGGCAGGCAGGGAAAGCAGCGACGGGACCGTCTCCTCCGTGGGCAGGGGGTGGCAGACCGGGAGCTGAGCCCGCGGGGAAAGTAGGTGTGTGCTGAAGCCCACCAGCTGCCTGAAGCGCTCACCAGCCTCGTGGTTCACCACAGCCCTTCGTCCTGCTCCGTCTGGACAAGAGGAGGCTCTGGCAGCGCCTTGTCAACGTGTACAGGTCCCCGAGGGGAGGGTGCGAAGGGGACCCGGCCGGGTTCTTCCCAGTGGTGCCCAGTGATGGGACCAGAGGTCATGAGCACGAGCTGACACGTGGGAGGTTCTCCCTAAACATTAAGAAATACCTGTCCAAGAAATACCTGTTCAGGTCACCCTGAGGATGACTGAACAGGGGCACAGATTGCCCAGGGAGGTTGTGGAGTCTGAACATGGTCCTGGGCAACCTGCTGCAGGTGGCCCCACTTCAGCAGGGGATAGTACCAGGTGACCTCCAAAGGTCCTCTCCCACCTCAACCACGCTGCACTTTTGTAAGAATTTCTTTTGGGAAAATTGTTTACTAGTAGGCTGTGATGTTGGGGGTAGTGATTGATCTTTGTGCTTTCTTACCCCGAGGTACGCAGGCTTGAGTAGTTACTGAGGTCCCTCCTGGCAGTGCTGCCCTAGGGCATGGGATGTAACCTGGAATGCAGGACCAGTCTCCCCTTGCCTTTCCCAGTTCATTGCATAGACCCCACCCTGTTCCAGATACCATGGTTGAATGTGATCTGTCTGAGGGGGCACCTGGCTACAACAACTCTTGATAGAGCCCTAGCTGTTGTGGGACCTCTTACTCTTGAGAGCTGCCCTAATGACAGAAGAAAAGTAGGAGAGGAATTGCAGAAAGAACAGCCCTTACAGATGTCTATTTGGGCACTGGTGGTTGTGGTCTCTGCTGCCCCTGTCAGCCAGAGTTATGGAAGGGAGGGATGAGGGGTGAGTGGTGACCTCGCTGCATGGGAAGGGAGGATGGAGCAGAGAAAGGACAAGCTGCTGAACAAGCCCATGTGCTGCCCTTCCAGGGCTTTCAGCTGGAGGGCAGGAGCAGTAGTTTGTCCCAGCCATCAGTCTGTCCATTCAGTTGCAGATGGGTGCTGAGGGAATGGCCCTAAGTAGGGTATTCGCTAGAGCCATGGAAGTGTCCTGGCCAGGCACTGAGCCCAGCGGCTCCCCAGGAGTGTGATGTGTCTTTAAGTCATGATTGTCCAGTTGTGGCTCCACACAGCCTGTCTGTGGTGGCCACTGTAACATAAAGGTGGTTGTGGCTTTATGGTCGCCCTGGGGGATGCCTCTGACAGCTGCACCAAGAAACTCCAGGATAAATCGTGTCTGAGTTTAACTTTTTCCTCTGTCTCCACCTTGGGTCTTGGTTCTTGTGTGAAGCTGCCGCATTCTTGGGACCTGCAATGTCCGAGTCCACTGCTCTTTTCCATATCACTAACCTGAGCTTTCACTTACTGTGAGTCAGATTAAAACCCCACGATTTTAAAAATAGTACACTGTGGGGTCTGTCCGCAGGTCCTCAGATATAAAAGCCTTCAGGTCTTACATGTTTAACCTGGACTTTCTTAGCACAGGTAAAAACTTATTTTTAAGAGGTTGAATTTTATCACCTCAGAAAAAAGACTGGAAGTCAGAAGACCCAGTTACATTTTTCTTGTCAGTACACAAGTCCTGGACCCATGGCAGAGGTCAGACTTAACATCCTTTCACCGTGTAATTAAGATTAGCATCACTTTTACTGTGTCCAGGGGCTGTGCTCTGTGTGGCCATGTATCTGATGAGGTGAAACTCCTATTTCTCATCATGATGCTCAGAAGCTTCGAATGAGTTAATAACTGGAGTTGCTTTGTATCGAGATGGAAATGACTAAGCCTACCACATTCCTGAAGCGTTACTTATTTTGATAGAAAATCTGCTAGTTTAGTGCTGCCTGTGTCTTTCAGGCATCAGCGTGGCAGAGTTTTGCACTGAAGAGCTTCAGATTTGTTCTGGAGCTGAACAGAATGGGAGTAGCTGAGAATTCTGGAGTGGGTTCTTGCTGCTGGTTGTCCCTTCATCCCTCCAGGACTGAGCTGCAGCTTCCTTAGACTTCAGAAGAACCAGAAACTGTCTCGTATTTGGCTATCAACACAGGAGACTTAGTGACAAGGAGGTCTCTTGGGTGGTGTAGCACTCATAAAAGGAGTGAAAGATTGCTTCAGAAGTGCATGGGCTTGCCAAGTCAGTGATTTGCATGTTCTCATGCCTGTTGTGCAGCAGGACAAGGTAAGGTGGTGTGTTAGTGCCTTTTTTTAGCTACAGCTGCTGGGGTGAGTGTGGTAAGGGGGATTGTGGAGTACCAGCAGCCCTTGCACTGGTTGGGCTTGACCTCAGCATCAAAGGGCATTTTATTCTTGAGCAGCACTGGCAGCATTCTCTCCTTGAGCATGTGGTTTCAGGAAACAGAATTGTCTTGAGACTTTGCATGGAAAATGCTTAGTGTGCTCTCTGGCTTTCAGAACTGGAAAAAGAGCCAGGGCTACTGATCACGTGCTGTGAATGTGCCTCATTCTTCTGCTCTGGATAAAAATATGGAAACTGCTCTGCCTCTTTCCTAGCCTGGCTTTAGCCCCATCAGAGCCTTTGCTGGCTTTGTGCTTCAGGTCCTCAGGAGCGGCCCCGAGCACTGTTGCTGTAGAGTGGTTGCAGTGGCATAGGAAAGGGGAAAGCTGCTTTCCTGCCTGCTAATCGGGGCTGTGCAGAGAGGGAGGGAAGGATGGCTTTGCTCTGGCTCAGGATGCTTTGGAAACAAAGCCTGTTTATTGGAGAGGGCAGGGGCCCCTTGCTGCCTGGAGCAGCAGGGGAGCAGCCTGGCTCTGACGGAAGAGGTCTCACAGTGGGGCACTCCAGTCTCTGGTGGCAAATTTAGGTCAGGTGTTGACAACCAGAACACCAGACAGGTTTTTACTTGTGCACTGCAGCAGGAGAGCACTTCTGGGAGGTGGAATGCAGCTGGGCTTCTCTCCAGTCATCCTGATGGTCCTAGTCCTCCTGTGTGAAGCAGTAGCCATCCTGCTGCTGCTGCCTCTCTGGAGAAGCAGATGTGGTTCCTTCTCTGTAGAGCTGGTATCTTGCTCTGTCGAGAGCTCTGATAAAGACATTGTCATTTGGCTGTGTGCTGCCTGAAGTGCTCTGAGCAGTACAGAACATCAGGAGAAACTGAGCACTCCTGCCTGGCCTGCATTGATACGACCCAGCAGCAGAGAGCTCTGCTGCAGACGGGCCATGCTCTGTGCTCTTGTGCTATTAAATAATTTTCCCAAGTTTGGACCCTTGGCTGTGTTTTGTTCCTGTTGTAGTGTTGTGTTTTTTAAGCCAGTGAGACCTCTACTTCCTCATGTTACCCCTCCCAGATGTGTGCTACAGAAACAGGCTTTGTGGGGAGCGTGCTTTAGAAGCCAGTCTTGAACATGGGATTTGGGGAGAAATGTTCTTCAGCAATTGCCAGAGAGCAGCTGGGAGTGCCCGCTGGTGTGTGTGGCTGGAGTGCAGATGGTGGTTCTTTTCCTCTTCTCTGCAGGTTGTGCTAGCAGGCAGGCCTTGCAGAGCTGACCCCCAGGAGCTCTTGGACACTACTGGGTGCTTTGGAGTCTCGCGCCAGCCTGACGCGTGCCGGACGCGGGTGGACCTGGACAAGGCTGGAGATGCAGAGTTTGTAAGCACATTGGCACTTGCCATGCACCCTGCAGGGTCAGTGGACAGCAGCTTCTCCCGCTCTGCTGTGCAGACCCTCTCCCGGAGCCACTGCCGCAACATCAAGCAGAAGATCTCCCAGTGGGAAGGGAGGACACGAGGGTGCTCCAGCAAGGAGAAACAGCAGCTGAAGGACTTTGGAGTAAAGTATGAACCCAGCTGCAATGATCTACCCAAAGTGAAGCCAGAATGTACAGAGAAGGGCAGAAAGGCTGGCTCCAAAGATCCAAAGAGCCTGGGTTTGGACTTCAGGGAAGATGCACAATGCTGCTTGCAGACTGATGGCTGTGGAGACCTCAAGCCCTGTGCGTGCAGCTTAGCTTCCCAAGCCAAGGAGAAAGGCAAATGGCAAGCAGGCTTCCTGGACCCAGGGGTGTCACTACCCCCAGGGAACTTCTATACCTCACAAGCTCTGTGGAGTAGAGTAGATCCCCTTCTGCCTGGCAAAGCCCCACCGGTTCCCTTCAACCTTCCAAAGAAGCAAGGGAGCTGCCTCTCCACAGAAAGAGAGCTTAAAATCAAAGGAGTGGAATCTCTCTGTAGGGCAGAGAGGAGCTTGAAAAACATTTACTCTGAGGCTGAGGGGCAAGAGGAGGAGCCAGCTGCTCTCCCACCACCCAAGCCCCGCAGGACTTTCCGCTATCTTGCAGAAAAGGGTGCTGGTAGCTCTAGAGATGCCAGTGCTACCAGGGAAGCTCCCCTGGAAAAGCAGTGTGGAGGAGACTTGCTGTCATCCTCCAACAGTCCTGAGAAGAGAATAGCCAGCAGGAGAATCAAAGGAAGAAGCCAGAGGTACACTGATTCATCTCTCATCTATTAAACACGTTTCCTTAAATCAGTTTCTAGGTGGGTTTGAGCAGCTTGTTGGAAGTGCTAGTGCTGGTGATGCCCCTGTTCACGGGGAGAAGGTATTTCCAGCATTGCCTATCCACTGCTTTGCTTCTGATAATCTTGTAAAGAAAGCTAAAAGCTCCTAAGAGATGTCAGTCCTACACCTTAAACAGAGTCGAGTGACAACATGGGGAGAATGCTGCCTGCTTCTTGCCCTGAGCTTGTCCTCAGCTGCAGTTTGGGGATTACAGAATAACTTTCTCTTGGGGCAGTATGGCTGCTAAATGTTCTGGCTTTCCTGTGCGTGAAAGATTCTCTTGTTGCTTAAAGTTGGTGGCTGTCAGCTGTGGGTACCCCTGTTGCTATTCTTCCTTCTTTCCTGTACACAGGACCCTACTACAGAGTAAAAAACCCTCTGTGTGAGCTCGATGCTCATTCTGCTTACGGATGCTTAAAGTTCTGCTCTCTGTGCTAGAGAGGGGTATGAACATTGTAGGTGATGTGGCTAGGATTCCTGAAACCTTCCTTCACCGTGGCAAAGTGTGCAGCAGCAAACCAAATTTTATGATAGGTTAAATCCCTGCTAGTTCCTTTGTGACCTCTATTCTGCAAAACTTGTTTTGGGTTCTTGCCTCTGTGCCAGGATGGGTCTCACCATACCTGCTCGGAGTGTGCTCGGCCACGGAGCTTCCAAATTCATTTTTAATTTAAAAATCTTCCAGAGTATATGAGTAGGACTTGCTTGGTGTGCTGGGATTGGCTGGGATAGAGTTAATGTTCTTCATAGTATCTTGTGTGGTGCTGTGCTTTGGATTTGTGATGAAAATAGCATTGATAACACCCCAGTGCTGTAGTTATCACTGAGCGGCGCTTACACAGCGTCAGGGCCTTTTCTGCTTCTCACGCCACCCCAGCAGCGAGCAGGCTGGGGGTGCACAAGAAGCTGGGAAGGGACACAGCCAGAACGGCTGGTGGAAGGGGTTTTCCAGACCATGTGATGTCATTCTCAGCAATAAAAATTGGAAGAAGGGGGGACATTTGGAGTTAAGGAGTTTGTCTTCCCGAGTCGCTGTTCCAGCTCTGCTGGAGATGGCTGAACACCTGCCTGCCCAGGGACACTAGGGAACAAATCCCTTGCTTTGCTTTGCTTGTGCGTGCAGCTTTTGCTTTTGCCTATTAAACTGCCTCTATCTCGACCCACGTTTTCTCACTTTTACCCTTCCAGTTCTCTCCCTGTCCCACCGGGCGGGAGCGAGCGAGCAGCCGTGTGGGGCTGAGCTGTCGGCCGGGGTTAAACCTCGACAGTGGGGAATCAGAGTGGAGCATCCGTGTGCTTGATGGCCCCAAGGAGGACCATACTCTGTGTGGACCAGGGACAGTGACTCACTGGTCTATGCAGGTGCCTTTAGAAGTTGCACTGGTTTTCCTCTAGGAAGTCTTTTGAGTTTGAGGACATCCAGAGCTTCCGCAACCGGATGGCAACCGCCAACTCCCACAGGCTTCGAGAAGAGACAAATGGCACTGCAGGATCCGGCCTCGTCTACACGCAGTCAGAAGACAACATCTACGAGGACATTATCTGTATGTGCCCGTGCTTCTGAGGGATGCACTCACTTCATTTAAGGGTAGCAGATTTGCTGGGGAGGGAGGAATGAAGATGAGAATGCTTTGAGGCCTTTTCCAGCTCTGTGACTTTTAAGGCCTTCCCCATCTGTGGTCCTTTGTTGGCGTTAGTAGCTAACTGCAATCATGCCTGATTTCAGATGCCATGGAAGGTCACTAGAACTGGCCTGTGCTAAACTTATTTCTTTATTAGCTCTTCATACGCTTTGCTTGAGTGCTGCACAGAGATCGGTGTGAACAGTGACAACGTGAGCTGCTTTGCAACAGAGCAGCTTTCTCTGCAGTGGTAGAAGTGTTTTATTTTTCTGGGTCTGTGTACAGTTTGCCAAGTTGATGCTAGTGGGTTAGAAGGATCTTTGGTAGGAACCTAATCCATTTTAAGAAGGTCTCCCTCAGACCCTGTTAAAGCTTGGCAGACAGCTGCACACTCTTCCTGCTTACACCCCTTGCAATTATGCAGGACTAAAGTCTCCTTTCATAATTCTCCCATCCAATGCTTTTTCCAGGTCCTGCAAAAGAGAACCCCTATGAAGATATCAGAGCACTGCCCTTACCCCTGTGGAAGGTCCCATCTGTCTGGAAGCTGCCACCCCCCCGGAACACCAGTAGGGCTCCCAAGGTAGTGTAAGGAGATTAAGTTGTCATGTGTTTACAGAGAGTCATCCTCACAAGGGTCCTGTTTTCTGCTCCCCCCAGCCGCACATTCCCCACTAGTGCTTCACTGGGTTTCCTCATTTTTAAATTTTGTTATTACTGTAAATAATGAACAGCCATGGCAGTAGCAGTTGATTAAGCTGCTAAGGAGCAGAAGAATAGGAAAAAGAGACTGTTGATGAGAAGCTTTAGTTTGTGGGGCAGGAGGGAGAGCTTGGTAGAGCAGGAGGCTGAAGGAAGTTTATCATTTGTAGTTTGACTCCTTTGGCTCTGAGCTTGGACCAAAGCTTAATCCCATGCTTAACCACCTCTTCTGATTCTGTTTTCTAGCCTCCCCCAAAACCTCCCTTCCTCAGCCGCAAGACTCTTGAGCTGAAGCCCTCCCAGACAAGTTTCCAAGGGAAAATGGTGAAGGACACAACCCTGCCTGTCACGCTGACCGAGTGGAAGCTGTTCCAAGCAGTAGATGCTGCGAGCCGGAGAAAGAACTTGCCCTGGGTGAGATTTAAGTGTGAAACACTACTTCTTGTATGGCATCTCAAACTCTTGCTGCTTTGCCTAGCACCTTCTGAGTGCTTTGTAGTGACCATGGAGCTGTGTGTCTGGCAGGTGGATGCTGGTTAGCACTGCTGTATGTGTGGACAAGTGACAGTTCAAACTGTTTCCCCTCTCGGTAGCAGGATGGGTGTTTGGGGATCAAAAAATAGAATGCCAGTTCTAGCTGGGGCAGCTGGGGTTTTGTTGACCAAGAATCTGCAAACAGAGTACGAGGTGTTGACCTGGAGATCATGCCATGTGTGGATACCAGCCCTTCCTTGTGACTTGTCCCTGAAGCCTTGTTCCCGGTGCTTCTGTGAAGTGTAAGGGTGCTGGTTTTGTGCAGAGTGTGGTTAAGTCTGGAAAATCAGGAAGGAAATGGCAAGATTATAAAAATGCTGTGAAGGAGAGTATGCTTCATTTGGAGGGGGAAAAGAAAACATTCTTCAAAAGCAAACCTATTCCAAAAATCTGGAACAAGTTACATGCAGGAAGAACACTTTACTCGTTTTGCTCACAAGGAATTGAGCCAAGATTGCTCTAGAGATTGAGGAAAGAATTGGAGTCTAAAAAGAAAGCACTTACTTATTGCTTAAGAAACACATGGCTGCCTTAAACACACCCAGTGTCTTTCACTGATGACTCAACTGCACAAAATAAGAGCAGAAATGGAAATCTTCTAGGTAAGGCTGGATGGTAGAGGAGAAGGAAGGCAGATTTTGCAGTAGAAGTGCTGCTTTCTTTCCTACTGCAGCCTCATAACGTTAGGAGGACTGGCTAATGCAGAAACTGGGGAGAAGTAGATCCAAAAAGAAGAGCCCAAGCCTAGTTTGTTGAGCTGGGGATAAAGGCTTGAGCTGAAAAACAGGTTCTCTTGCTGAATATCTTTTTATGCAGTATTTGTGGTGACAAATGGATGAGCCCCACCCTCCTACATTCAGTGGGATCATTTAATGAATCCTTAACTTGAGACAAGAATGAACTTGATCCACTCACTGCATTTAGTGTAAATCCTTCCTGACAATGAAGTGAGAGCCATCTCTGACGTGAAGAATTGAGGAGCCACCTCGATTTTATACCTGGCAGCTGAGGTGGGGGAGTCCAAAGAGGCCTGTGACAGGAGTACAGAAAGCATTAGGACTTTGGCTGGAGCGTGTCCAAAGAAGTGCAACAAAGCTGGTGAAGGATCTAGAGAACAAGTCTTATGAGGAGCAGCTGAGGGACCTGGGGTTGTTTAGCCAGGAGAGAAGGAGGCTCAGGGGAGACCTTCTCACTCTTGACAACTCCCTGACAGGAGGTTGTAGCAAGGGGGGGTTGGGCTCTTCTCCCAAGGAACAAGCAACAGGACAAGAGGAAATGGCCCCAGGTTGTGCCAGGGCATGTGGGTGGGGTGAGTGCTTAGGTTGAACATTAAAAAAATTTCTTCACAGAAAGGGTTCTCAAGCACTGGAACAGGCTGCCCAGGGAACTGGTGGAGAGACCATCCCTGAACGTATTTAAAAGACCAACAGATGTGGTGCTGAGTGACACAGTTTAGTGGTGACCTGGCAGTGCTGAGATAACGGTTGGACTTGGTGATCTTAAAGGTCTCTTCCAATCCAAATGATTCTATAATAACAGAAAACAGAGATCCAATGCCAGCCAGTTTGCTGCTTCTGCTCTATGTTTGGTAAGCAAAGTATGATAATTTCCAGAATGCCTGTACAGTTTGGTGTCAGCTTTGAGTTGTGCTAACAGTAATCTCTCTGTTGTAGCAGGAATTCTGTGCTCATTTGTTACCCAGTGAGCTGTACTGAAAGTACTCGAGCAAGCAGTCTCTGATCCAGGCTTCCTGGCAGGACTCGGGCAGCCTTTCCCCAGCATTGTGGTGCTGGATGACAGCTGTTGGGCTGCAGTCCTGTTGGCACCTGGACCCTTTTCTGGACCCCCACATTAAGCTCTGCTTCTGCTTTGGATTTCAGCTGGTACTAAAAATACAGGAGATCTTTGATTCTAAGCGTGGAAAGAAGAGAGTGAAGTTGCTCAATCCTGCTGGGAGAGAAGTGCCTCCAGTGAAAGGTATAGAGCCTGATCTGAGCCTGGAGAGTGGGGCTACTGGTTAAAAGTGGGTTGGTTTTTGTTTTCTGGTGTGTGTGTGTTTTTGTTTGCTGGGGTGTTTTTTTGTTTTTTTGGGTTTTTTTTTAAATAATAAAGCAGAACAAATGCAAGAATTCCCCACAAAGCCACTTGGTACAAGAACTACCTCTGACTACTCCACTCATCACTTTTGTGCCTCTAAAAGTTGTTCAGATTTTGTAGCTGTGGTATGGTCTTTATTTATAGTATGCTCTGCTCAGCAACTCTTAACTTTTCCAGCAGCATCAAATAACCACCTGGTTTCTGTTCTTTACCTCTGCTCAGCTGACCTACAGGTGGTTTACTCAAAACAGTGACTTGGTATCAACTCTGCTTTTTGAAATGAACTGTTGTAGCTCACTTGCCAGGACTGTCTGTTCTCTTCTGATGCTTGGAACGGGATAGGTGGGCAGCCTGGAATGATGTTGGTCTGATGAGTTTAAAGTTCTCTCTCTTTCCCAACTTTGGGTGTTGCCCATCTTCCTTCTGCGTGGCTAATAAGCGAAAACTGTGTGTGTTTCAGGTGAAACCAGTGGGAATGAAAGTGATACAGAAAATCAGCCAAAAAGTGAGTGAATCACAGGGGCTGGTCCTGTCCCCACAGTACTACACATTAGGCTAAGGCTTTAATGGGATAAGCACACTGACTAGTTGTGGCTTCTGCCATGACAGAGAAAGGGAACATCCTAAGAGGCAGCATGGCCGAGGCTGGGAGCTGTTGCTGTGACAAATCAACCTCTATTTCTGCCACTTCTCCTGAGCCTTGGAGGTTTTATCTGCTAGTCGTGAGAAGTAGCTGTATTTTGGGGTTGATAGTCACACTTAACTAAAATATGTCTTGCAGGAGATTGTTCCTGAATCACCTTTGCTGCTAACACTTGAGATTGTTTTCCCTGTACATCCTTCTCTTGGTTCTGTTTTATATGTTTAGTGCTGTCAAATTCCCTTTTATTTCTGGGGAGAAATCACTTTGTTATTTGTCTGGTTCCACAGTCCTGAGTTTGATCAGAGGCCCAAACTACAGACTTGAAATACCTTCCAGGTTTTAGTTGGTGTGGGAAGGACCAAAGAGGTTTTAGTTTCTTTGCTGGTAAGGTTTGAATGGAAAATGGTAATGGTTGGCCAGCAGCCCCGATGAGAGATTCTGTCCTGTCTCTAAGCAAGCTTCTAGCAAAAAGGACCAACGGAGTGATTTTTAGACATTTCATTTACTTGGAGGGAAGAATACAGAAGGCCTTAACTTGGAGCAAATAGCAAAGTTCCACTTTTATATGGTAAGGAGAGTAATGGAGAGTGAAGAGTCTCTGCAGAAATACAGTGCTTGAGTCACTGCCTGATTTAAGAGTTGTTTCCAAAGTGTCCAGAACGTGTCACGGTGCCTGGGCCACAGGAATTTCTTACATCAGGGTGCTGTGCCTGTGCTTGTGAGTCTGTACTGTGACAAGGCATACCAGCCTGGAGGCTTCTGGCAATGAAACTGGCTCTGCCTCTCTTGATGCCCGTGCTGCTTTATGGACTAACTGCCTGAGGCCTGGCTATTACTGAACTGGTGGAGCTGGGTTTCTTCTCACAGCTGGGCTACCCTCATCCTTACCACGGCGTGTAACTCTGAGATGTGTGTAAAGAATGTAAGGAGAGCAGGAGAATGCTAACTGCGTGGCAAGAGGGATCTGCAGAGCTGCTGCAAGGCCAGTGCTTCCCTATGTGGAACAGCTCTCTGCTTGAGGAGCTGATGTGGGAGTTCCAAGTCCCATAGAATGCAGCAGTGATGTAGGCAATTGCACCCATCTCTTTTCCCCCTTCTGAAGGTGGTGATGAGTCCTCTTCTGTCACCAGTAGGTGTGTGGCAGTGATAGCCACAGGCTGATTTTAGATTTGTTCCTCTCTTCAGGTCGACATAGGTGCCTGCTGCAGGTGCAGTCAGCCTCCAAGAGGAACCTGCACTACCAGACTTTGGAGAGGGATTTGATAGAGCTTCAGGAGCAGCGGCTGTTTGAGCTGTTTGTGGTGGTGTCGCTGCACAAGAAGGCGTCTGAGATGACGTACACGCCGCAGATCATACAGCGGTTTCCCTGCAAGGTAGGAACTGCATGGAAACCTGCCCACAAAACACACTCAGCAGCTGTTTGTTTCCTCTTGCAGTGTGTATCCTTTCCTAAAGTCCATCCTGGTAAAGCTGCCCCACTGGTGAGGATACAGGCTTGGAATACGAAGCACCTTGCTCTGTTACAGACCTAATGTACAGTGCTGGGCAGCTGTTGAATTCATTTTTCTTGATAATGAGTTTGCTGTCTGTCTGTTTGGTTTTTGGTTTTGTTTTTTGGAACTAGGAAGGCTCCTACTCTAATTCCAATTGCCTGGGAATGTTGTAAAGCCCCGGTGTGTTGTGATACACCGCTGAGGCAGCCTGCAGGAGAGGAGAGGGAGTGCGGGGCTCTGTTCCCGAGGGTGGCGTGACCTCATCCTGGTAGCCTGTGTTTTATAAACAAAGAGTGAAGCGATCTGACTGACAGTGCAGAGGAACTAGAATCCCAGGGCTTTTATGCTTATTTATACTGTTCTGGGAGGGGGGGAAAAAAAAAAAAAAAAGACATGGCAAAGCCGTGTGTGGTAGCCCCCAGAAAGCAAAGGAGAACTGTAGAAATTCAAGTACTGTAGCTAGAACAAGCCCTTTGATATAAGCTAGCTTTCTGTCTCCAGCCCAGCTGGATGACAAGATCAGTGTGTGGCTCTGAATTAGGACTCGGTGTATGCAGTAGTTACTGTGAAGCTAAGAGGATGGAGCCTTGCTCCTTGCTTCTGTGGTTCCAGATTGAAATGAATATTCAGTTGTCATCACCCAGGCTTGTAGGGGCTGCCTTCCACTAAAAAATAAAACAGAATAAACCTGGTAATTCTAGCTGTGCTGTCAGGAGTAAGCCAGAGATCATCATGAATCTTTGTCATCCAAATAGAGAAGGAGATGGCAAATTGATGAAGGGAGGTTCTGTGGGACTCCAGCGGGACCCTTAGTGTCCAGCTGTGTAAGGGGTTTGTGTGCAAGTAACTCTAGTGTCTTAAATGTGTAAAAGTTTTGGATTCACAGAAATGTATGAGGGATTACAGCCAGAAAGAGTGCTTAGTCTTAATTTTGTGGGTAAAACTGAACATATATAAATAATATCTGCTAAAAGTGCAAACTTCAGGATGTTAGCAGTAAGAAATGCAAGTAAGGAAGGTAACCAGATTTAGCTTTTCCCTGGTGCAAGGTCCCAGTCTCTTCATTGCCTTTAGCAAGGGCAGTGCATTGTTCTTTTCCTCCTGCCCTAGCAGCCAATCAGACCCGACTGTACCATGGGGCTCTCTACTGGCTTTGATAAATGCACTAACAAAAAAGATTTTCTCAGTGTTTATTTATCCTCTGCTCAAATTCAAGTGTTTTGGTGAGTGACTTTATACAGGGCAGTCTGTCATGTTGGGATTTTGCAGGAAACATTGCCCAGTAATTATGGAGGTCTTCTAATTACAGATTTGTCTCACTTCTTAAAATAGCCTTGCTTCCAAGTATTCTGTCACCCACTTCTTTGGGCTGCGTGCCCAAGGACATCAAAGCTTTTGTGCAACTGTTCCTCTGTGAAAACGCTGTACTGTTTTCCTAACTGTTCCTTCGTGCTGTCACAGCCTGGGACCCTGGAATAGCCTGGATGCCCTGACTGAGAGCTGTGTCTAAAATCAGCTTTATACAATAAACTTACCTCTTCTTGGGCATTTCCTACTTAAATTGTATCTCTCATATTTGAAAACCTCCCTTTTGCCCCTTCTGGGCAGTTTTGAGCCTTTGAGTTTTGCCCTGTAGTCTTTGAGAGATGGTATTGCACCCCACACATGGTAACTGGACCAGGTGATTCGGATGCACTGTTTTCACAAGTGAATTATGAGTGATCTGCCCATCACAAGCCGAACACATTCCTCTTAGTTCCAATTAGTGTCTTCAAATCTCCTAGGAATAGAACTGAGGCAAGCTGACTCGATCATCACTTGCAGGTCAGCTCTGGCTTCATTCCCCAATAAACTTGGCCATACTTGTAAATCCTTACTCCGTTCTTACCAAGATGAGCTGGGTAATTTTACAAAGGTCCAATCAGCAGGAAAGATCTAAGCTGGGAATCTGTTATTTTCAGAAGATGTTCTCTTCTACTTGTGTATTAGTATCTGGTGGTTCAGCATTTGGAAGTGTCAGGAAGATACTGTCTCCCTTGTTTTAAATGCTGCAGCTGTTCCACTGCACTTGAGTAACTTCAAATGTATGTGTTACCCCTCCAGCCTGACCATCCCTTCAGACAGTCAAAGGATACTGAAGAGAGGCTAAAGGTCATTCCCAAATTCTGCTTTCCAGATCCCAAAGACTGGTTTCCTGCATCAGACCTTAAAAGGTAAAGACTTGGTTTTGCCTGAAACAAGCAATGCTGAAAGCTTAGGTGTGTGTTTGTTTCCTGGACCAGAGGAACTGCAGCCAGAGCAAGGAGAAATGGGAAAGTCTGAATCCCTCACCCTTGTGGTAGGGGAAGATGAGATATGGAGGTGGGCTCAGAGATGCTGCTTCTGCCCAAGCACTGTCTGTCCTATAAGAAGGGGGTCTTAATGACTGTTCCAGACCTGCTACTGGGCCTGACAGGTGCTTCTGTTGATCCTTGGTAGAGTGGAAAAGCAGCTGGGAAGGAAGAGAGCTGTGGTAGTTCAGTGAGAGTCCGTGGGCTGCAGGTTTTCACACTGAATAGAGCCCAAAGTAGCTAGCTAACCACAGGAGGTGGTCTTCAGCATGACCAGAAAGTGAATGGCTTGTAGTTTGTGTGCTTTCTTTGTCAGTCTCTTCTCTGAACTGCTTGGTGAATTTAACCCTGATTGTTCTTTGGTTCCCCAGTGAAACATTTTCTTTTGTGTTGACGGGTGAGGATGGCAGCCGCTGGTTTGGGTACTGCAAGAAGCTCCTGGTAAGCATCTGTGTATTGTGTAAGGAATGCATTGAGAACTGCACGGTCCAGTTGCCATGTTGGGTTTTGTAGCACCTGGGCTGCTGCTGAGGTTACCAGCCCTTGGAATGCGCAAGGTTCAGGGCCTGATGATGCCCAGTGGTACAGGGAAGTGGACTCTGGGCATGAAAAACACCTCCTGGAACTGGTCATTCCTCAGGAATCTTTTTAAGTTGAAACTGTAGAGGGAAGTACAGCAGAAGGAAGGCTGCATAGCAGCTACTGTGTAGATGCTGGGCTCCTTACTGCACCCCTGTTCTCAGCATACCTGTTCCTGTTGCCTTTCAGCCAGAAGGGAAAGGGAAGCGCCTTCCCGAGGTGCATTGCATCGTGAGCCGCCTGGGCTGCTTCAACCTCTTCTCCAAGGTAAAGTGGGGAGAGCCTGTGACTTCTTCTTGCACCTGAGTCTCTGACAACCTGCATGCTCCAGAAAGTATCTGGATGCTTCTGTCCAATCTGGAATTGCTTAGAGGTTGTAACCCATGGCAGGAGAGTAGTGCTTTCTTGCCACCTTTGCTTGGACAGGGCAAATAAAAATGATCCTAGAGCTGAGATTTGTCAGCTGACTCTTCCTTCAGCAAATTATTATCATGACGTGGTTTCTAATACCTGCTATTACTGATGGTGCCCCTTCATCCTCTTCTTCCATGACTTGGAAATGGAAAATCAGTTTCAGGTTGGTGTGTGGGTGGGAGATCTCGGCTTGTTTCTCTTAGCACCATGAGGAGAGTAGGTGAAGAGGTAAAGACTGGGGAAAGCTACTGCAGGTCAAGGACAGCTATTGCAGAAGAATATAGGGGCAGGCTTATGACAAAAGCTGATTTTTAATTGAGCACAGAGTTTCTAGAACAGTGTTTCAGAAAGATTTCTTGCTGAGGAGGATGGGGTATTGCTCCTCTTAATCCTCTAACTAGTGAGACTTTGATTACCACATACAAGACATTTCTTTGCAGTAGCAGGAGAATGGGTTTTTAGAATGGAGAGTTGTCCTCACAGGTATCTATTCCCATTTGATCGTTCAGACATTTGAGAGGAGCTTTCACAGGGATCCCAAGCAAGGGGGGAGAGGCTTGTGCGTCTGTGTTGGAGCCTTCATGTGTAGCTGTGCCATGGGAGACTCTACTGGAGGCTTATATCTGCTCTGGCTCACCAGCAGGCATTGAACTAATGTCCAGTGTATTTCTTTTCAGATTTTAGATGAAGTGGAGAAGAGGAGAGAGATGTCCCCAGCCTTAGTACACCCGTTCATGCGTAGTGTAATGGAAGCACCTTTCCCTGCTCCTGGACGCACGATTACTGTGAGGAGTTTCCTGCCAGGAGCAGGAGATGAGGTAATGGAAGCCAGAACTGGCTTAGAAGTGATCTGCCATAGAAGTGATTCCCAGCTTTTAAAGGAAAAGCTGTTTGGGAGTCCTCCACAGTGCCCTGGCACCAACTGCCCAGGCCACAGGCTCCTCTCTTGAGGAGCCTCCAGCCAGGTTGCCCCTCATCTGGCCTGGCTTTGTACCAGGGCTTCTTCCCCCAGCTCCCCGAATCTCTGCTTGCCTCTCAGGTGATGGAACTCTGCCGTCCACTGGATTCTCGACTTGAACATGTTGACTTCGAATGCCTGTTTAAGTGTCTGAGTGTCTCTCATGTGATTCAGGTCTTTGCCTCCCTCTTGCTGGAAAGGAGGGTGATCTTTGTTGCTGACAATTTAAGGTAAAAAATGAGTCAGAGTGAGTAGTTCTTTCTGAGGGATGCTATTTTTTTCTTATGAATTTTGGTCTGTTTCATGTGTGAACCTGACTAACTTTTTGTCAATAGTTACATTTAAAAGCTTTTTGGAGACTTTCCACACAATGTGTGCACTCTTAGAATTTGGAGTATGCTCTTTACTTACCCAAGAGGCAACAAGGGGTTGTTTCCTTTACCTCTTTAGCTCTGTTTGTAGCACTGTTTGTAGTTTGACTTGAAAAGTGGATGCATGGGCCTTCTGCTGATGCAAAAACAATGTACATGACTTACATTTTCTCTGAGCCTTTCTAACCTGTCTGTAGCTGAGTACTGAACGAGATGTTGACAATCCATTCTCTGCTTCTCTTACTTCTCTAGCACTCTGTCTAAATGTGGCCATGCTGCAGTTGCAATGCTTTATCCCTTCACTTGGCAACACACCTACATACCAGTCCTACCAACTTCTATGATTGACATCGTGTGCTCTCCGACCCCATTCCTAATTGGCATTCTCTCCTGCTCGTTGCCACAGCTCCAGGACCTGCCCATAGAACAGGTGAGAACTGCGTGAAGCCCAGTGGAGGGTCAGTGTCAGTGGTATGAGGCTGACCTCTCTGGAACAATTGCTGTGGATTCTGTTTTCATACAAACTTAAACTTTTCTCAGTGATGTCCAGTGATAGTTCAAGGGGCAATGGGTGCAAACTGGAGCATAGGAGATTCCAAAGAAATTTAAGGAAGAAACTTCTTCATGGTGAGGGTGACAGACACTGGAACAGGCTGCCCAGAGGGGTTGTGGAGTCTCCTTCTCTGGAGACATTTAAAACCTGTCTGGACACGTTCCTGGGTGACCTGATCAAGATGATCCTGCTCTGGCAGGGGGGTTGGGCTCGATGATCTTTCAAGGTCTCATCCAACCCTTAACATTCTGTGATTTTCAGAGGTGGTTGGTGAACTTGCCAGATACGTGTCAGGGTGTTCCATTGTCATCAAAGATAAATAATATTCACTGTTCTTTAGGCAGGCTGCAGTTATGCAAAACTTGTTTTCATGTGTGACATCCCCTGCCACTGGTGACAATGAAGAAAAAAAAAAAAAGTTCTTTTCTGTACAGCAACATACCTGGTTACGAGTCGGTGTGTTTTCTACATCTTTCCCCAGGTTCTGATTGTTGATCTTTGTGCTGACAAGTTCTTGCAAGAGGTGAGTGAAATAATAGTACCAGACACTTAGTGTTATATGCCAGGAAAAGGCATTGATGAAGAAAATGAAAATATGAAATCAGCAAATGCTAGTATTCCTATGTAGACTCCAGTGGCTGAAGAAGTATCTTGCATTCCTCTTTGATCAGTAGAGGAGGGACCAGACTCACAAATCCTCGATCCGAGATTGAGGTTGCATGAGGCACAGAGCTTTGCAAAGCCAAAGATGCTGCTTATCTGAGCTGAATTTAAAAACATACACTTGCTTGGCTCATTATGTGAAGAGGAACACTAAGATTCTTTTGCTGCTTTCTGGCCATCTTTCTCTGTACTTGTTCTCTACGGGGCTCTCTCCACTCTCATCTGGCTGGGGTGTGGTTGTTGGTTTGGGGTTTGTGGTTTTTGTCCAGGAGTGATAATCTAAGAGACAAATTATATCACAGTTCACTTGTGGCTCTCTGCTGAACTTTACCTATTGCTTCTCCATCACCAGACAAGTAGCTGTAAACATGCTGGAGTTTTACTAGCTCAGGAGGGTGTGTGCATCTCCTTTTCCTTGCCTTACTGTTCTATTTTTCATTGCAGCCTGCAAATGGAGAAAGGTATTAAAGGATCAGAGTTTTTTAATCACAGTGATGAGACTTTTCGTATTTCCTCTACGAATTGTGGTGGTTCTCCTGTGTTTTATCACTGGTGTAATAAGCCTGAGTTTTGTCGTGGATATAGCACACGTCGTTCTGTGTTGGCTGGTTGTGTGGGTGACTCTAATAGTACATAGTCAGAGGGTGCTGAGCAAGCATTTTTCGTTTCTGTGGCTACATGACAAACGTGTTGTCTCCACCAAGATACTCCATATCACACTGTAATTTCCCTCTATCTGCTGTAGGCATGTTATGAGTATTTCTCATCTGTTCACAAATGAGAAGGTTCTACTGATGACAGATCCAACACAAAAATGCTTTCATGGCCATTTTTCTCTTTAGGTGTCAGATGAAGATGAGATCCTGCCTCATAAACTCCAGGCTGCACTCGTACAAATCTTGGAAGAACGAAGTGAAATCCTGTCACATGAGCAGAGTGACACACGAGGTACTTTGGAAAAAATGGTTTCACATTAGGAAATCTCTACAGCTTCCATGTAGTTGATAGAGAAATGAGCAAATGGAAATAAACATTAGGAAGTGACATTTTAGATGTTTTTTCTCTCTTCTTACTAAGAAGATTTTTCTTATGTGCTAGAAGTTTGGTGTGCTAACGATCATTCCTCTCTTCACAATCATTATATGTAGAAGCTGTAGTTTTCCTCGGGCCAAGTGCATCAGTTCCTGTGCTTTTGAGTTTTCTTTGACTTTTTTTTTAGGTGGCAGAAAGTTTTTCTTAAACAGAGACCATAGCAAGTTCCTGTGCTTCAGAGTAATCTGACAGGTCATTTTCAAAGTTTAAGTATTTTATGTGTAATCCATCAGCTAAGTGTAAGAATTTGAACAAGAATTGAGAGAATGGCATTGGCAAATGATGTAATCCCGTGCATAGCAGAAGTAGCAAAGTTAGTTATCCCGTGGGTTTATGGTCTGTAACTCTGAGGCAGCCTAAAAAGTAACTGCTGCTCCTTTCTTTGCCTAGTGATGTCATGGTGTTGGCTCATAGGCTGGACTTGATCTTGGAGGTCTATTCCAGTCTCAGTAATGCTGGGTGATTCTTAGAAGAGGAATGACCCAAGCGATGAATGCAGAGGGAAATTTCTCCTCTGCTCTCCTCTTCACAGGTGACAAGCCTCTTAACGCCCTGGTCTCTGAAGCCTTTGTGCAGTTCTTTGTGGAGATTGTTGGACACTACTCCCTGCACGTGAATGTCGCAGAAAAAGGGGAGCGGGTGTTTCAGCGGGAACAGTTCCGTAAATCTCACGTGTCGCGCAGCGTGCGTCATTTCTTGCACTTCTTCATGGAAACGCAGATGTTTGCAGGGTTCATACAGGATCGAGAGCTAAGTAAGAACGTGGTCAAAGGTGAGGTTTGCTCTTACTTGCTTCTTTTACAAACTCCCTTTCAAAGTATAATGTCCTGTGACTTTGACTCTTATGAAGCCTTTTGTCCTGGCAAGTTACGCTGTTGGCATTTTGGTGTAATAGCTCCGTGCCCTTCAAATTACTCAACAGAATTGGTCTCATGAAGCAAAGAATTTTTGCATCTCTCTGTTCTGGGCTTGATCAGGCAGCTTAACCTTATGTGCGTGATTTCATTTTTGTAACCTCCTTGTTAATGATAAAAGATGCTGTGGACTAAAAGATGCAATATCTCAGCTAGGTGAGTAATTTGGTTTTCCTTTTTTTTTTATTTCCCCCTCTTCAGGCCTTTTTGAGGTCCGTGCCTTGGAGTATTTGGAGACTATTTCAGAGATAGAGCCAACTGGAATGAACAAAATCCTTCGTAGTCTTGGTAAAGAGCCACCTTTGCTTTTTGTTAACTTTTATTTTTAAATAAATGAGTCTATTGAACAAATAACTGCATGCAGAAGAGAGCAGGGTGCAGGCTTTACCTTGTGCGCTCGTGTTCCTTTTGTTTGCATTTGCCCTTTCAGGGGACACTGAACACTTACTAAGAGTTTTATTTTTAAGCTTTTGTATCTTTAGCTAAAGTTTGTGGAAGTCACCTCCTCTCGGAGCTGTCTAAACTGGTTTCTTTACATTGGTGTTGGCTGAAAACATGCTATGGGGGGCAGAACTCTTGTCTGTCAGGATGAATTTCCACCTTACGAAGTTCCTCAGCTAGACGACTCCTGCAATGACTTCAGCTCCTAATACTGGTTTGTGTTTTTTCTTCTCCGTAGGAAGTAAAATGAAATTTCTGCAGAGGAAATGAGCGTGCGCTGCCGCGGGGCGGCCGAGCGGCGGCGGCCCGGAGCCGGACTCCACCTGGCCGCCGGGAGGGCTGGGGCTGCGCGGGGCGCTGGGTGCTGCTGCGGCAGCCGCTAACAACCGACTGATGGATGGCGCCGAGCGCGCCCGGCTCTCCGTTCCT
>JANHGN010026371.1:0-22565 GCA_024605025.1 Megaceryle maxima
AAAGATTAAACAAAACCCAAAATATTCACATTTCCTTTTAAAAAAAAAAAAAAAAAAAAAAAGGTAATAAAATAAAAATTAATAAAATAAAATAACTAATAAAAAATAAATCCTGGTTACAGAGTTCCCTAAGGCAGCATATTTCTTTGATGGGGATACATGGAAGGGCTGGGTCCTGAAAAAGTCTCCTGGTCTGAAGGATCTTTTTGAGAGGATCTCTCAACCCATTTACCCTTCATATCCCAGGACACCTTTACAGAATCACAGCATGGTAGGGATTTGGAAGGGACCTCTGGAGATGATCTAGTCCAACCCTTCTGCTAAAGCAGGGTCACCTTGGTGGAAAGCAGGCTTTCCTTTGGGGAAATGGATTTGTTCGTATCAACCCATTCCTGGCTTCCTCACTCTCTTGTGCCACAGGTTTCCTACAGATCTACAGCTGGAAAGATTCTGCTCACGTGGTGGATCGTATCTGCCCTGTATGACAGCTCCTTGCTGCTGCTGCTTTTCTGTCCCTTTCTCCACACACCTGCTGCACTTGTGCAGTTCCAGGTGTACAAGGAACATTTCTCAGCTCTTAGGAAGGGATCTGCAAGATGCTGTATATGTTAGTGCTTCTATTCCATACAGCTCTGATCCTTTTCTGACAGCCTCAGTAAAGGTCCCAGTTTCAGAAGTACATGCAGTTTCTACTGGCTTGAGCTAGCTTGAGAGTTTGGAGATGAATGAATCAGTGTGCTGTCACAAAGGTTTACTGTCTTTAGAGTGTCACCATTTGGTGCACATGTAAATAAACCCAGATTTTTGTTTACTGAGATCTTTTTGTTATCTGCGTTGGGCAGATTCTGGCATTTTACACAGCACTTTGGCTGAAGAGGTTAGTTACTTGGAGCAACAGCATTTCCTTCTCCACAGAGTAGTAAATAAGATATTGATGGTCTTCTTCCACTTCACTTGAGAGTCGACTCTGGCCAAGAAAACTCAAAGCCAGTTGGGTCCACCTGTCCACATGTCCCAGTTTTATTTCAGAGGCCCAAAAGAAATAGCTAATAGGAAATTAAATCCTTCTCCAGTTGGTGGAGATTTCATCATAGGGTTCAAAGATGTTCATTGTGCCACTAAACTAGAAACTGTAACTGTATGTTATCATTCATCTAAACTTCCCACCAGCTGATACACTTGCCTGTATTAGTTACATGCCTTTACTATAGTAAAAAGCCCCAGAAAATTACATTGTAGTATGCTTGCGACTTGCACCTCAAGATAACCACGCTTGGAGCATCCTATCTCTGCTTCTGCTTGACTTCAGACATGTCGTGTATTGTCCTTTTCCTCTCTGTGATTTAAAGGTGGTAATTTGCTTCTTCCCATGTGTTGTTTACTTATGCTGTAAAAATGTAATCTCTCGCTGTATGTTTTTTCACAATGAATTTTGCCTCAGTGGGTATTCCTGGATGTTAATATAATGGAAAAAATATTTGACTGCTATGATTTTTTAATCAATTTTGGTTTTTTCTTTCTGCCTATAAATGGCTGATAACATTTAGGAAAATTTTTCCAAAACTTTAAGGCAGCCTTTGCCAGAGGTTTATGAAGTGTTTTGAGATCTGCAGGATGAACATGCTAAAGAGATGCCAAGCGTGACGATAACAGCCTCTATTTATTACCTTGATACAATCCATAGTTTCAGTGGAAACAAGTCATAAAGCACCTGTACCCAGCTGACAGAAACTGGGGTCTTACCAAACTTTCTGATTCCCTTCTTCCCCCCACCCCAGCTCTTCATCCTGCTTTTCACTGAACTGCTGTTCTCAGTGTGCTGGAGAGTTGGTTATTTTCAGTGCAACTTTGATTCACACAACCCCAAGCCTGCACTGAAAGTGAAGCACTTTGGTTTATGTCACCTCATTATTTTTCTTTGTGGTACACCCTGACACAAGGCTGTCTTTGCAAAGCTTAATTGAAACCAACAGGTGAAACCCCTCCGATCTGCACTAGTTAGAAATGACCTACTAGGTATCAATTTGGTATACTCAGACTGCTTTTCTGGCTTATACACCAATATTTATGGCTAATTGGTTTAAAAACTATTGTAACAGGGTTGCCTTTGCACCATGGGATTATTTATGTCTCAGAATTTCACCCCTTAAAATCCAGATTTTATTTCACAAATAAAAATGCATCTGTTCCTTTCTTCTGGGTGGACATTTTACTGGTGGACATTTGCACAGTTCCACATTTACTGGGAAACTCTTGAACTGGAGACCCTATTCAGGGCCCTAAAAGGAGAGGAAAGTGAAAATCTGTGTACATGGGGGCTCACCAGGGCAGCTCCTTTGGTCACTCACTTTTCTCAGGAACAGCTTTTATAGGAAATGTTTGTGGAGGAAAAATTCCTAGTAGTTTTAAAAGCATTGGAAACATATTTTTCTTTTCAATGGACATCTGTTGTGCTAAAGAGAAAACAGGGCTTAGAAAATAATCATGACTCTGTAGCTCCATATTATTTTCACTGTTTGTACATACCCAGAACAGACCATATTTGTCAAAAGTTTTGCTAAGCATTAGTAAGTGTTGATGTAAGTACAATATGCTGAAGTGTGCTTGTAGAAATCACATAATAATTCATAGAAATATAAGCAAGAGACAGAGCATCCACAGCAGCCTGGAGTTCACAGTGCTAGGAGGGAGCTCTTAGTTCTTCGAAGAAATTATAAATGCTTCTGGAGTGCAACTTCTTCAACTTTCATTTGTCATCTCTAAACTCATCGGCTGTGCTTTATTGGCAACTAAAAGCAAGTCAGTTATGGCATGAGGAATGTGCTGAACAAGGTCAAGAACATTTTAAGGCGGCAATTTCTTTCCTTGGTAACATAAGGCAAAGACCTTTTGATGGCTAAGTAAAGGTCAGGATGATTCAGGGTCAGCCTTAAAAGTGTTAGCTTTAAAAGAGTCATAAACACACAGTGGCCCGGAGTTTTCTACTGTTCAACTGCTTTTATAGCTGATTACTCCAGAGTGAGCAGAGGTATTCAGTAATCATAAAAAGTCCTGTTGGGTTTACATCTAAAGGGAGGAGAACATTGTGAAGGCATTTTTTTTAAATGCCCATTTTTTGATATGTTGTAAACATGCCAGAAAAGTTCTTTGCAGTATGAAAATTTCTTCTGGAGTCCAAGAGTTAGAAATTGGCTGGACTAGGTAGTGACAGGCTTCCTTACAGCTTCAGCAGAAGCTGGACACAGTCCCTTTTTCTGGAAGATAAGATTATGGAAAGAATAAATTTCATTGTGTGAGAATAATTAAGGTTTCCTAAGTGTGCCACATTTCTTTAACATGCCTTTTCTACAGGCAAAATGTGGCTGTGTCCTGTCCATCAGCTGTCCTAGAAATGGAAAAATGAGTGACAGAAACTATTCATTTAAAAATTGTTAACATTCCACAAATGCTACAGGAAAGCTGCATTGTTTATATAGTTGTGCTGTGGTTTATATACTTCAAGATAAATATACTGGGGAAAAAAAACCCCTAAAATTGGTCAGTGAGGTGTGTTATAGGTCTTTTTATTTGCATGGATGCTTTGCTTTGCCATCTCTGATTTATAAATCTGTGGATTCTGGAACCCTAGCTAAATGTCAGTGGGGTAGCATTTGCCCCATATAACCACATGCTAGAACTGGAGTTTGCTCAGCAAAAGTGTCATCCCCCACCTCCAAACGTCAGAGACTTTCTTAGCATCCTGATCTGTCTAAGGCTTTATAGTAAGAAATTTGTTTTACATGGCTAAGGCTAATAAACCAAAATCGTTATGGGGGGAAACATTCATGTTCTTTGAAGTTTAGACTGGTATATCACAGCAGATACTGATTTCTAGAGACTCATACTTTATTATTAGTTTATTTCTCATTATTAGGTTGTCTGCGTGCTCACATGGACTTCATGAGTCACATCTCAGCTCATTATCTTGGGAAACAGACCTATTATTTTTGAAAGCCATCCAGTCAATAAATTAGCTTGGAAGAAATGATAGTCTAAACCACCTTTTCAATAGATTGCTGTCATGCTTGGTTCCTATCAAAGAGAAGCCTGAATTTTTTGTCGTGACATATGGATTAACTGAGTCTTTCCTGCTGTGAGAAGACAAAAGACAATTGGTGATGCATGGAGCAAACTGATCTTAAAACAGAGACATCAACAAAGAAACATGACAGCATGAAAAGACAGAGTACAGTCTGCTGTCCACATTTACAAAGTCATTCTGCCTGTAACTCCAACATGCACCCATTGTCTCTTTTTCTCTCACAGTGACAGCGTTCCTTAACTACAGCACCTCCAAACCCCCTGCACCTCAGACAGAAGTAGGGGCATGCTAACCAGAGTTTCTTTTCGTCCTGATCATGCTTTCATGCTTGCCGTTGAGCCCCAATAAACTCACCCACTGTCATCAAGGAAGAATTCTCCAAGCACAGCTCCTTTCTTTGCTCTTGTTTTCATTTGCTCTTCCATGCTTCTGAGACCATATGGAAATTTCAGTGTGATATAACAGAACACGCTGATTTGTCATGTTTTCCCCTCATTACTTATGTATGAATATGCCTTTTACCTGATATATTTTTATTTTTCTCTTCTGTTATGCATGCTTCTGATGTAGTTAAATAGCTCACTACATACTATTTAATGTGACTTTGTAATTGCCAATTACATCTTTATGATGCATCTAGATATAATTCAGAGACATAATGCAGCTGGTTCTCATCTGGGGTAAGACAATGGCTCTGGATCAGCTCACATCTTTCACCAGACACTGAGGATCTGAGGCTTGTCAGACCGTGGATGAGGGAAAGTCCTTGTTTGACAGCTGAAGGGACACAGCCATGGTGGCTTCCGTCTAGGAGTGCAGCTTCGTGAATTTAGAGCTACCTGATGTGACTTGTAAAAGTTTGCTTCAAATGAATCTTGATCATTATCTAATATTCTTGTTCAGGTGGACTGAATTTCTATGTTGGTTTTTACCCCTTAAGGATCTGAGTGGTTTTGCTTCAATGTCTTTAGTAACAAATGCTTAGTATTTTATTGATTTTTAAAGAAATGGATATTTTATTTCCTGTCTCTTTAAACGTATGCCTCTTCTCTGAAATTCAGGATACTTCCGTGAAAAAAATATTTATCCATTGTGCAGTTGCTGTCATATTGACTATTGGTTTTAAGTGTGATTGATTCTTAAAGAAGAGCTAATAGAGCTCTTCGCCCACTATCCTCTTGTCATTGTTGTAGACAGAAAGAGACCTTTCAGTGAGAGAAACGATTGATTTTGTTACACCTTGTACAAACTGTCATGAAAATAGAACCAGAGGGCTTGATCCTTCCCTTACTAACTCCTAGTTTACATTGGTAATTCCTCCAGCTTGTTGAGAAATAAGGGAGAGAGGCTCACACAGCCTCCTGCAGACGGAAGGATTGGAACCATCATCCCTTAAAACACCGTCCCTTAAAATTGTTCACAAGGAAAGCATATGGACTGTCTGACTTGCACAGAAACCCTGAGAAGCCAGAAGAAGAAAATGGTTACATTTTACTTTACCCACAAAACCTTTAATTATTGATGAGGTCTACCTGCTTATATAACTCCCATAATGTAAATATACCTGAGTATCACATGCATTAATGGATTTGTCCTTAGGCCACCTTGGCAAGGCAGGGAGAATTTAAAGGGAAATTTGAAATTAAACCACAACCCCCTGGTTCCTTTGGGCATTGAGGTGAAATGCAAGTACTTAAATCCTGGCAGCACAGTGAGAATTTCAAGCCTAAAACTCAGAATGGCCATGGTTTTGATAGTGATGTTTCCCCAATGCTTAACATTCTGCTTCAGCTTTTGTCCAGAACTGTCTGTGTCTTAGCAGGGCTCAGCAGTTTTGCCTGTCCCATGCTGACATCGCTCTGTGCAGGCTGCTACCTGAGATAACCTCTCCAGAAGACATGAAGTCAGTATCTCTCTTCCTTAGAAATTATGCTGGAGGATACAGGTTTCTTGCCCAACAGTTCAAAAGAAGAGATTTTTCTTCAGTGTTTCATAGAATCATAGAATGGTTTGGGTTGGAAGGGACCTTAAAGATCATCTACTTCAACCCCTGTGCCATGTGACACCTCCCACTAGAGCAGGTTGCTCAAAGCACTGTCCAGGGTGGTCTTGAACACATCCACTGATGGAGTATCCACAACTTCCCTGCTCAACCTGTTCTGGCATCTCACCACCCTCAGAGTGAAGAACTTCTTCCTCTATGGAAGCACCCGACAAAGGAGAAATATATACATGAGAAATGGCAGTATTTCTGGAGAAATACTGGAAGTAAGAGGAATCCAGGACAGGAATGTAGATGGGTGGAGCTTCTTGGAGCACACTTTGACATCTCAGTGTGGTGCATGAACAGAAGGAGGCATTAAGCTGAAAAAGAGATGACTTGGTCTTGAACCCTTTTCTAAAGATTGCCAGTTAATCTAGTGATCACTTGATGTAAAGATCAGCACAATCCCAGGCTGCAAATTCCAAGCAGACATAGTTATTTTTTCATAGGCCAGTGTTTAAGCCCAGAGGAAGGTGAGATTTAGGACACATCTTTGTTGTTTGTATTTTTCTATAGGATAATTTATATAGTTTCCTTCTTGGTGATGCTTCTTCCCTGCTGCCAGATTAGGTGCTGCAAACTCTAGGAGCTAAATGGCCTAAAGTTAATTTGCTTACAACTTTACAGCTCTTCTCATGACTTCTTTCAGGACACCTATGAGCTTTGGGAGCAAGAAAATAAACCAAATGACCCATATAATTTTAATGTCTAAGCTATCAAATTCTGGTTCCTGTGCTGCATTTACTGACTTCCAAGTAAGTGAAAACAAGCCTTTAAGATGGACAGAATCATTTATCAGTTAATAATGTGCATCTGAGTGATATCAGTGCTGTACTCAACACTTTAAGAGAGCAAACATAAAAAGCAGCATCAATTTGAAGATTCCAGCTCAGTAATGTTGCAACAGCCAAAATACATTGTGGCAGTTCAGGAAACAAATTCCATCGTCACTGAGAATTGTAACAAAATGTATACAAAGATCAACTGCTTTTCAAACTAGATTTTAGTACATTGCTCTAGTTCCTAATAACAGGAGCAGATGTCCCCGGGGGCTGTTACCTAGTTCATAACACACATAGTTAAGTGACAGGGGAGGAGCAACCAGCTGCAAAGGCATCTCCCTTTATCCATATCATGTCCAGACCAAGCTCTGAATGTCAACTGCATATTGCCCTGCTCCAAATTATCATCTAGAATACAAGCTAATTGATGTTAAGTGAATGTTGTCTACTGTATCATTTTAATGAAATAAAATGTTTCTGTCAAATTTTCCTACCGTGAGTTCAGTACAAAAGTGGGAAAAACGCTATTGCAAATAGTAGGAGAGATTTTGTTCTGCAGTTGTTTAGATCTGCAAAATCAACTTTGCAATTGCTGATCAATCACCCCGTTTTTTTCTGCATCTGTCATTGCTGAAGATAAAGGTCTTGTAAAGAAAATTTAGGATGCGATTTGCTGATGGTGTACAAAGATATAACTGAAGCTTCTGTTAGCCCCGCAGTGCTAACCTTGGTAGATCTGGCTTATCAGTAAATACAGGGTTACAAAAGATGGTGCTGCTGTACTGAAAAGAAAGCTGAGCCATAGCGTTTTTATACTTCTAGCTAAACTATAAAACTGGATCATTTCCCTTTGTGGGTAACATTGGAAATAAACTCAGCTAGCAGGTCTGGACTACTCGGACACTGAAGGTGTAATAACTCCTGCTATCACGATAGATCACAGAATCACAGCGTGGTAGGGGTGGAAGGGACCTCTGAAGATCATCTTGTCCAACCTCCTGCTAAAGCAGGGTGACCCAGAGCAGGCTGCTCAGGCTGGTGTCCAAGAGGGCTTGGAATCTCTCCATAGAAAGAGATTCCACAACCCCTTTGGGCAGCCTGGCTCTGACACCCTCATGGGAAATAAGTTTTTTGTCATGTTCAGATGGAACCTCCTGGGTTCCCATTTGTGCCTCTTGCCCCTTGTCCTATCACTGGGCACCACTGAAAAGAAACTGGCCCCATCCTCTTGAGCCCCTCTCTTTAGCTATTGATCAACATTGATCAGATCCCCTCTCAGTCTTCTCTTCTTCAGGCTAAACAGTGCCAGGGCTCTCAGCCTTTCCCTGTCAGAGATGCTCCAGTTCTCTCAGCATCTTCATAGCCTCCATGGGACTATCTCCAGCAGTTCCCTGTCTCTCACTCCTGGCTCTGGAGAGCCCAGAACTGGGCACAATATGCCAGAGGTGGCCTTACTAGGGCAGAGTAGAGGGGAAGAAGAACCTCCTTTGATGGGTTCATGCAAATTTGCATTTTGAAATTGTAGTTGGCCTTTGCCTTTATTCAGCCTCTAGATGTTCTGTGATCTAAAAGACAAATACGCTTCTCTCCTAGGAGAAAGCATCATAGCATGCTGTGATGCCAGGGTTCATTTGCCATTTTCTGCTTATTATTTATATTGCCATAAGGCTAAAGATCCCCAAGGGCGTTCAGGATTCTATTGCACCCAAACACAAACCAAAAAAGATTATTCCCACTTCAAGGAACAAAAGACTTAGTTATTGGAAGTCACTGAAAATTAGTTAAACTGGCAACTGCCGAGGCTAACTCGTATTGTTAGTTGAGGTAACATAGGATTTACCCCGTTTTTAGCATAGGATTTCCTAGAAGAAGATCAGTGTGTTGCTCTTGTACCAGAGGCTGCAACACACTATGGTTATAGTGGTAGGGTTCATGATTAAGACACTGAAAACCAGCAGGGTATATAGGACTGAAAGGCACTGCCTGGTGACCAAATCCAATTCCCTGTTAGCACATAAAAAATAATTTCAGAATTCTTTTAGTGAACTTAAATATTTCCACCACATAGCTAGTTCTCTGGTTTTGTTCCTATTGCTTGTTACTAGGAAGCCACTCCAGACGCTGGCTGCTTAGACCTGTGTGTGTATGGCTAGTCTGGGCTGGCTTGTTCTTACGCCAGCATTGTCTTTGCCAACATTCTTGTGTACCCCTGATATTTATCCTGTCCCACCCCCCTTTCATAGTGTGCTTTAAGAGAGCAGTCACAGAACAATCTCTCTTTCTGCCCCAACCTTCATTCTGCTAGTTCAAACAAGCCTTATTTTGGCTCGTCTAAACAGATCAAATTTTTTCTGGTTTCCTGACTGCCCACTCTCCTCTTCATCCTAATAGACCTGCTCCATACCTGCTACAAGTTGAATTCTTCACACTCCTGAATAATCAGAATTGTCTGTGGTATCTCAGAAGGCCTCTTTGTATGTCTTTACTGCTCATGTATCACTATATTCTAGGAGGATAATTACCTTATCTTTTTTTGTTGTTGTAACTGCCTTCTCACACTACTGACTTACAGAATCATGTGAGTGACTCCATTTCTCCTCCTTGCGTGTCATGGCAAATACAGTGAATGTTGTTGTCATTAGTACCCAAGTGGGGTTTTAGATTTCATCCAAGTCTTACTTCAGCCTCAAAGTCATCTTGTTTTTCCAGCATGATATTCTCATTCTCTTTATCACCTCTCACCATTTCACCAGCGAACTTCATGAGGTTATGCCTATCATTTATGCCATGTGCAGAGAGTCCTCTTTCTTGCCCCCCCCCCCCCTTCTCCCCCCTCCTCAACTCATCCTTAGGACATTCATTCCCATAACTAAGCAATTCCCTTTTGAACACAACTCTCCATGATATCCTCCTTAGCTTTTTTTTCTGCTTGAGGTTAAACTGTCTTCCACATGTTATAAATGCTTCACTGAAGTCTGTATAGATTAGTTTGCTTCTAAAAAGTCAATAATAAAAGAATGTTGAGTTAGTTTGGCATGATTTAGCTCTATAAACTTTTTAGAATTTTATACCATTTCCATTAATCTTTAATGACAGTAACCTTCAGAAATGTTTTTGATTTTTAGACAAATTTTGAGGTCAGTCTAAAAAGCATGACATTGCCTTTTCCCTCCATATATCTAGGTGCTTCATTTATTACTGTGTTGATACTTGAATTAATAAAACATGTTTGATTTGCAGCATTTAGTCCACTCAATGCTGCTGTCGTTGGAATGGAGACTGCTCTTATGACTTTCATATATTCTTCTCAGACACTTCTGTAAGTCTTTGTAGCAGTGTGGGTTTCTGCACAAAATAATAATAGGCACAGAATTCTTAGTTGGGGATTCCATTCCAAAACCGTTTTGTTGTTGGATATGATCACGGTACAACCCGCTAAGCTGTAGATAAACAGACATGCAGGCATGTGTGAAATATTTAATTGCCACTTTCTTGCTGCAGTCCGGTGCTTGCTGTTTCATGAAGCATGGTCAGCGCAATTCCCATACTCAGAATGATTTTATTTGCATTTAGCAACAAATACTGCTGATGCTAATAACTGTCTCCCTTAAGAATTTAAAAAGAAAGCTTATTAAACCATTTTCAGTTCATCAGCTCCCTGTAGACAAGAGTGTTTAAATCTTTCCTTGTAGTACGTAAATACCTATATATACGTGCATGGCAGTATGAGGTTACACTAGGTATTAAAGGAGCAGGCATCATCTTCTAGACTTGACATTTGACAAGAGATGCTACTAAAAGTTTAGGAGTTAGGGAAGGAGCTGCAGCAAACTGCTTCAGCACCACAGGGGAAAAAAAAATATGCCTATATGATTATTATTTTTTTAAATCTTGGACCCTGAAGAGTACTTTTGGAATATGGATTTTAGCATGAGGCATTGCCTTTCCTCATGTCTTTGGTCTAAAGTCAAATGGATTGGTGGTGTTTAAACAGTATGTTCAGGCACCTGAGCTTGACCCATTTTGGTTAAAAATAAATCGGGATAAATTTGGGGGTTTGTAGTTCATATGGGTTAATCTTCTCTATGGGGAGGGGATGCAGGAGGAGGGAAGGAGGGAAAAAACCCCTTATATTGAAATGCCACAAAGTTATCTGAATTTTAACACATCTGGTTTAGTCCTAAAAATATCTGAAAATATGGGTCAGGTCTTGCAGTTTCTATTCATTCAAAATACATACTGCAGTCTGTAAGTATTAATAGAGAAAAAAAACAAAATCCAAAATCTTGGGGTTTTTTTTTTTTTTTTTTTTTTTTTTTTTGCTTAGGGTTTTGTTGTGGGTTTTTTTTCTTCTTTTTTTTTTCTTAGATTTCAGTTTCACCACTCCCATGAAATTCTCTTGCTTCATAATTAGTTGGTAAATAGCTTTATAGTAGCTGAACTGTCTCTCATAAAGGAGCACAGACAAATGCTCTTTTATGCTATGGATAAAGCACCTTTCAAAAGTAACAAAACCATGAAGAATAAGGAAAAAACTCTTCTCTTTCATTTCATCCTTCCCTCCCTCTTTCCCTCCAAGCCACTACATTAATTAGCTGTCTGACTGATTACTCAGTCAAGGACTTACGAGATCAATGGTGACAGTAGCCAGGCAGGTAATTTAGAGGAAAAAACAATAAAGTAATGCTCTAATGTCTTTTAGAGAATGAAGTGTGGTCTAGTTGTGTCAGCAGAACAGACAGAGAAGAAAGTTACACAGAGAAACATGCTATTGAGTTTTGGTTCTGCTGTGACAAATTACCTGAAAGTGTATTCCTGGGATTTCATTAGCTCCTAATTGGAAGCAAACAAACAAAGCATTTATTCCTTTGAATTTTACTATTTTAAGTACCAGTGATGTGCTAAGTGCTGTATTAGACAAAGGAGAAAATAGAAGCTTTCCAAGCAGCTCACATCTGAAATACAAGAGCAATTCCAAAGGGACAGGGGAACCCTGAGGAGAATTCCACTTCTGAGCACTTTTTTTCTTTGATATATTTTGCAACTGCATTTTCAGTGATGTAGATGAGAGTTACTGGTTTTAACATCTAAAAACCAAATTTTGAGGGGGCTGCCTACCCCAGAGGATAAATTTCAAACACTTGAAGTATTAACAGTAGTGCAGACTGTAGTTTCACATGCAGTCTGCTGGAGTGTTATTATTGCTTCTTTTGTGTGACTGAGTTCATCCCCTAAGTATGGCCCTGACACTGAATGATGCTATGAGAAAATCATTAGGTGAACTAGACCTCTTTTATCACAGATTTTAATATTTTTTTGCATTTATTTGTTTCAGTTTTCTTAGAGAATAACTCTTTGAAATTTCCTACCCTCTGGACAGATTAAAAATATTTGGAAATCAGATTGTGTTGTCTACCTCTGTCTGGTTCACTGTCTCAAGGGTTCTCTGTATTTCCTGACTTGATGAGCCTTTTAAACACTCCTAGCATGAAAAACCCAAATTTGATTTCTCTGAACACATAAACATGCAGGTACTCTGCTGAGTTTTTGAATGAGTGGCTTGTTCAGCTGCTTGCAGATTTTTTTCAGGTGGATAACAACATGACCAAAAGAAGATCACTGAAAAAAAGAAATTGTTAATAAATACAAAAATATTTCCTTCTAGAAAAAAAAAAATTGCTCTGCAAAATAGTGGCTTGCTCTGAAGTTTCTAAACCTTAATTGTTTTCTTTATATTGTGATGAGGCAGGACTAGCTCCATTATTTGAGTTACATCTGTCTCTCGCAGGTGTAGGTCAGAGAAGATGTGAGTCCCCCCCAGCTGTGGGATTTTAATTTGACTGTGCACAAGTACACTAGATTAGCCACTCATTGGAGTGTTGTTATCCCAAATCCAGAAACAGATACAAGTACTCCAAGTCATTACTGCCTGCCAACATAAAACTTACTTCAGGATTAGACTGTCAATAGCGTGTTCTTGCTACAGTTTTGGTTAACTAATGCTGAAGAGAAGAGCTATGAAATGAGATCAGTGGTCTTTCTATAAGTAATTGTGAATGTGGATAACATTTTATTTTCTCAATCAGATGTAATAGCTCCCTACAGAAATATACTCCTGACTTGAATATAAATGGATTTCTACTTATTCTGTCAAAAAGAAATAACTTTATTTGATCATTTTGTCCCTTTTAGAGAGATTGCTATGGGCTCAAACTGTTCAGACCCTTTTTATTTTCCCTTCTTTCCAAGCCCTGCTGCTCTCTCCTCTGAATGAATCCCCAGCATTGATGAAAACCCGTTTCTGTTATACCAGGCAAAAGGGAGAGCGTAGTAGCTGACTGTCGGATGAGTAGGATGGAAGTAACTGAGGAACGAGCAGGATGTTGATGGTGAACTCCCACACCAAGCAAACCCACTGAGCCACACGCCCTGGCACTTGTGAAGCGACACCCGCTGCAGGCAGGGCCCCCATGAGGGTCCCAGTTCCAGTCCCAGCCAGCTTTGCTCAAACACTCAGCGAGTTTGTCACTACGCTTTGGCTCTCGGTGGCAGCTAATGTCGGTGACTGGCTGTGCTGCTACCAAGTAATGGAAGAGGGGGTCAGAGAGGGCGGAAATGCTCAGGAAAAGAAAAATGAAGCCGGATTTTCAATTCAGACCTAATGGATGGGGTTCGGAGGCTTCTATTAGCAGAAATTATCACTGTATTAATGTATTTCAGGCAGCGTATTTTACAGTTGAATACAGTGTTATTTTCCTAGTTATCCATTCCCTGACAAGTGGTTATAATCAAAGCTGTCTGTGAGCACTATTATCAGAAACTTACTATTATGTACTGTAGGAAAAAATACTGGGGAACGATGCAGTGCCAGAAAGTTATTATATGTTTTAAAGATCTAGTGCAACAACGAGTATTTATTTATGTACTACTTTTACTTCCTGTAGATGAAAATAATTCGTACTTAATTTTCTTGTCTTACCCAACTGCTTTAGAAAATACACCTCCTGAAGCAAGTCCATAATTACGATTAACAACGTGGGCCAGATCCTCAGTTATTGTAAGTTAGCGTTCCCCCATTCATTGCAACAGAGCAATGTCGATTCATTGCCACAGAGAAAGCTTCCAATGGCTTCCATGTGCTGCTTTACATCTCTAAGGGTATTCAGGAACCTTCTTTAGTACAGTATTGTGAGGAATTTACTCCGGGCAGAATGAACTTAAAGAAGGGATAAATCTAGCATTGTGGTCCTAAAAGTCTTTAAAGTCATCTTCTAAGCAAAATGAATCCTTTCAGTATATTCTGTTGATGAATTAAATCAACAAAACTGCTATTGCTCTGTTGTGGGGTCTGGCTTTATAGAGCAACTTTATTTTCATCTTAAATTTCAGGTTAGCCATATACTTAAAAATATTACTGTAATTCTGGCATAGCTCTTACGGTTCATTGTGGAGGAAGGAACTCCAGTGAGAGGACAGAAAGGACAGAATTACCTAAAAAATGTTTGTATCTACATAGCTGACTACGAATCGTGGAGAAACAAAGTAATCACAAGCCATAAAGATTTTCAGGTTAAGGATATAAGTTGACAGTAATAAATTCTGCACTTTTCAATTAATAAATCCTCAAGAAAGCTAAAGATTAATCAGATTAATTTGAGCAATGGAGTAATCAATGCACTTTTGAACGCATTCTCTGTTTCAGGCTGGTCTGCCCTGCTCTCCATCCAAACAGCGCTGGTGGAAGTGATGGTCTGAGACTAAGACCAGTGAAGAAAAATTCAGATTTCCCAAGGATACGCTGAGAGACAATTCACATCTGAAAACAGGTAATATCCCTGCAACTCGTTCTTTTCAAATCTCCCTTTCTCAGCATCCCCTCTTTTTCATCTTACACCTGGGAATTGAAAAAAGTCCAAATAGGTTTTTGGAACAATCCTAAATCAGGGGTACTGTGAAGACAAATGGTAAATGTCTGTTACCCCAGCTGCTAAGTTAATTACTGTAATGGGAAACATCTTGAGAGAAGCATTGCATATGGTTATTAGCAATTAACCCACCACTCCAAAAATCACAATTCCTGCTAATAACAGTACACAGCACAGCCTTCCTAATTACGATCTCGGCACGAAAATTTCTTTATATCAGAAGGGAATGTTAAATCCTGTAACTGGCTACGATTTAAAAAGATTGGAAATTGAGATGTTGAGAATTAGGCAGAAAAATTAAAATAGAAAAGGGTGGTGTGTTCCTGACTCAAAGTTGTGGGCACACTCATTCATGCTTGGGGATACACAACAACTTGCACGACATCTTTGTAGGAAGAGAAAATCATAAATCAAAAATAAAATGTTAATGGGGAAGGAAATATGCTTAAAAATGGAGATGATAGGATGGAACTTCACAAGGGATACCAACTTTCCTGCAGAATTCATGATCTGAACAATGTTGTAAACAATGTGCTGAATTTGGATTGCACTGGAATCTGTCGGAACAATTTTCTGATCAAAAATAGAGGAGAATAATGAAAAATATGTATTTTCCATCCCATAGAAATTCCTTCATCACTACATGGAGGACAAGAGTTGTTTTTTTCAAAGAGTTTGTGTTCTATGCAGTTGGGTTAGATTATAGCTCACCTGCACAAAGCCACCAAAGGGAAATGGCCTTTTAGCTGCTCACTGCAAAAAGTGGTTTAGCAGAGTAAGAAGCAATTGAATTTACTCCTTTCACCAATCATGACAGGAACTCTTTTGTCAGCATGTTCAGTGCTTGGATTGGTGGTGCCCATGATGTGGTCTGTAGGTATTGAGATCAAAGATGCACAACTATATATCAAATAAGTTCTGTGGCAGTAGGCACATGTCTACCTGGTCATGGCAGGGCTGTGGAATACAAAGAAGTCACTAATGTTGTACCCTTTTCCTGATGTAGCCCACTGGTACCAGTACAAAAATGAATCTGCTTTTACCTCTGTATTATCTGTGTCAGGTCTGAGGATTTAACTGACTTGGGCACAGGCACATCCATTACCCTAGTGGGCTTTTGAAACCACTTTTGCCAGTGCTGGTTCCCTGCAACCCTCACTCATGTGAATCAGCCCATTATAGTCAACAGCTTTACAGGATATTCTCAGTTACAGCACAGCTGAGGATAAAACATTAGATAATGTTTGTAAGAAAGGCACATTGCACAGGCTGGGTTTACATTTCAGTTGAGGAGAATGTCAGTGTCCCAGTTGCTAATGGGGGCCTGCAAGGCTTTCTGCACAGATTGCAAGGTGAGTTTCCTTTGCTCCACCTTCAGAGTTTAGCTGCAGCTGGATTTTGTTGTGTGGCCCCCAGGCAAAGGTCTCATCCATTAAGTGGCCTTCACTGGATAAAATACTCTTCACTTCAGTACCTCACGATTTGCGTGCTGCTGTTCCATTATTCTTAATAACTGGGTGTAATAAATGTTGTGGGTTTTTAATGATCACTTGCATGTTTGAAAAATAACATCAAACAGTTTATATTTGAGTTTTGAAAAAAAAACTTCCGAGGAATAAGATCCTTTGCTATTTTGCCATGATGTGATCCTGAAAATAATCCAGACTGGGATGACATCTCAGGACATACTGAATGCTCAGGCTTGACATAATGAAGGTCTATTACTTTATGCAGAAAGATTTTCTGGGGTTTAAGAAATAAAATGATTAGAAAACTATGTGCTCTGCAGGAGGTAATGAGATTAGCTCAACACAAGGTCCTGCAGAGTTAAAACTACTCCAGACGCAAGGAAGGCTTAGCCATTGAATGGAAATTTCAGGGTACAATTAATCTGCTTTAAGGTCAGATGAGGGCTATATGTTTTTTTTTTTTTACCATGGAAAAGAAATCGGTTGATAAAATCTCAAGGGGATCGTGTCGATGCAAGCTTCAAAGCAACAAACAATATAAAACCAGCTTTCTTGTTATGATTGGTAAATGTTTACCTACTTTAGCAAAGGCCTTGGAAAATAAAAACCATGTAGGAAACTGTGCTTGTGAAGTGTGTGTAAAGGCAATGCTGGTGTATCTTGTTACAGGGCTGAAGGGAAGACAAATTAATGCACTGTACAAGTGAGACTGACCCCTAACCCCTGAGGATGTTAGTGTGCCCATGCGGTTCTCTCCAGCACAGATTCCTACAGGAGCTGATTTGGAGCAACTTGAGACAAAGCCCATTCCACTGGAGTGGAAGGAAATCACAGTTGTCTTCAGCATCGGTTGGCTCGGGGCCCATCTGCTCATTCATAGCCCAGTGGTTGGTTAGTCGGGGGCCTCTAGAGATAGGAAAATCATGGTGTAATGGACCCTGAGTCCTACATTAGATCACAAAACACTTAAGGTGTGTTTTTCTCATTTTCTAGTTGCTACTATGTGCAGTTCCCTTTCCAGGTCAGTTGGTTTCCCTCTCTCACCAGAGTTTCCTTTTGGCAGCAGTGAAGGTCTGGAGAGATCATAAAAACGAGAGGATGGATGGTCTAGAGGATAGCAGGCAACTGGGGGATTTAGGAAACCACTCCTCAGTTCCCAGCTTTACATTCTTGCTGTCACTAACCCTCAGCAGCAGCGGTGTTATACCTCCCTCATGATGTTAAATGCATTTATTTTCACGGTTACCTTTTTGAAGTGCTCAGACGGGATTGCAATGGACGTCACGCACAGAACAAAGAAAGATCAGAGGAGAAAAGAGAAGCCAGGATACATCTCTCACAGTAAAGCAGAATCGGAGAGAAGGGAAAGCGTGCAGGGGGTGGGTGGTCAGCTCTCCCGGACAACTGGTCACCGGCATCACCATGAGGTTGTACAGAACTTGATGTGTTATTCAATGAAAACAAATCCCTCCTAATCTCCACCTCTCTGTGTTACACCCAACAGGAATTTGGACCGCGAGGAAAGTGCCTTTAAAGGAGGGGAACCAAAGAGCCGTGGCAGAGGAGGAGAGGTGAGGCTGTGGGTACACGGACAGAGCCGCACGGGAGGAGACTCGGCGCCCGGGTTCGAGCTGGAGGAGGAGGAGGAGGAGGAAGGGGAGGGGGAGGGGCAGTACGGGGAGGAGCGCAGCTGCCGGGGGCGGGCCGGGGCCGCCCAGCCAGTGGCGCGCCCGGCCGCCGCTTTAAATGATTTGGAGGGCCGGTGGCTGCCGTGTCTGCTGCCGCCGCTGCTGCTGGGAGAGCTGCCCGTGCCGCTGAGCTGCGGCTGCCCTCCGCCTGCCTTCCCTCACTCGGCGGAGCGATGGGAGAGGGCCCGGCGGGGCTGGGGCTGTGGCTGTGCCTGGGCTGGGCGCTGGCCGCCCGGGCGAGCGGCGCGACGGAGCCGCGGCTGCAGCGGGGCATGTGAGTTGAGTGGGTCCGGAGCGCGGGTTCTGGGGTCCGGGGGGTTCCTCGCAGCACAGCCGGGTGCGCTGCCTTTGTTTCTCACCGGGCAGGGTCCTGGCCGGGTTACCCCGCTGAAGGCAGCTCGATGTTCATCGTGTTCATCCCTGCCTCAAAGAAAGTTTAGCTGGGCGCGCCTTTAACTTACCAGAGTTCTCCCCTCGCAGCGCAGATTTCTGCTCCGTGGAGTTATTTCTTTTTTTGATGGTTACTCGTGAGACTCGCAGCCCCAGAGGGAAGGCGGGCGGGCTGGCTTCCCTTTGATTCCTGATCTGAAGCGAGCTTCAGAGAGAGCATCAGTATCACTGAGTCCATTTCTTCCTTCTCATTTAAAAAGCGAACGGGTGGCAGAGCTGAGCCTTGTACAGCTGCGCTAGCCCCTGCTTTCCGAGGGGCTGCGGTGAGCTTTGCACGCTGGAAAGCAGCGATAGAGAAAGCAGAGTAATAAACCCGTAAATCCAGTCAGGAGGAATAGAAACCAAGGAGCAGGGAGAGGTGAGAGCACTGGAAAGCATCCGTCCGCAGCTGTGAGCACAGTTCGTTTGCAGACACAAAGGGTAACTCCACATGTGTGCGGACTGGTGCTTATGTAGAAGGAAGTTTCTGTGGGCTGTTTCTCGTGGCATGAGCAACAAATGTCCTTTTGTTGTAAATGCCATGTAACGTGTTTGTCAAGAGGTAGCTTTCTGGTCGAATTCTAAAGTATAATAGCTGACAGGGTACATGAAATCTTACTCATGGAAATTGAAAATAAATTTTCTGGAAACTGTTCCCTGCTTTGTGCTGGGCACCTTTTCCTTTGCAAAGCTTCTTTTGTGTTTTTAAGGAATGTGTCTCCCCCTCGCCAAGCAACCTGACAGCAGCCGTTGAGATGTCTGTGTGTATACTGTAATTTCTAACCTCTTTTCCAAATGTTTTTTGCTTAATCAATTTCATCCCACCCTTTTATAATTTATTTGGTTTGTATTTGGCTTCAATTTAGGTATTTCTTCTGTCATGGAATGGAAATTTTAAGCCTATTGCTCAGGTTTTCTACGCAGTATTGTGTAAGTAGGTATTTACTACAAGTGCTTTTAAGGTAGTTTATATTACTCCATTTTGCTAGAGCACTAAGTATCCATCATAATGTTTAGAGAAGTCAAGTTCATATTCTGGTGAAGCTTTTCTCTTTTCAAAAAGTGCTCTGTTTCTTTTTCAGGCATGCTTCTTACGTTCTTTGTGAGCAGTTCCTCTGCTAGGAGGAAGAATGCCTTTGGCCTATGTTAATTTGTTTGCATTTGACACCAGTATCAGACATATGATTCTGCACTTCTGGAGCTGGTGTTAACTGCCACTTGCCTCCAAGCAATCTTTTTTTTTTTTTTTTCTTTTAACTTTTTAAATGTAGCATCACTGAAAGAGTACAGGAAATGTTCCATTCTGGAAATGAGACTGTATGAAGGTATTGCCAGTGGGCTCCAGTCATAGGGAGCGTCAGGGCACTGTTAGCAATCAAAAAAAACCCCCCAGACCCATATACTTGGGAAAAGCACTCAAGGCTCTGCCACAAGAGGCATGTTCCTTCAATTGCTATATTTCTTATTGCTTCTCCTGATCTAGGGCAAGTAGAAGTTATTTTGCACTATTTAGAGATGTTACCTTTGATGCAAACAGAAATACAAGAAGTCATTACTCCTTAGGAGTAAGCCTGCCAGCTTTCACCAAAATGCAAAGCAGTGAAATGTCCAAAAGGATGCTTTTCATCAATTACCTGTTTTTTCTTTTGACATTGGTCATCTGCAGTCAATGGGATAAGAACAACAAATGTATCCCTTGGAACACGCTGAGTGCTTTCTTCTATAGCATTTGCTGATGTTTTGATTGAGATCTTATGTGGCTGAGGCTATACAGGATATTCTTCATAATTGTTTTCGTTCTGCTTCTAACTTGAGTATTTGCTCCCAGCTAAAAATGCAAAGGATCTGTGTGGATGTTGGTATTCTGCTTCCAAGCCCCCTGAGGAGACTTAATGTAGAACAGATTATAGGATGACTAGCTATTTCCATCAACTATGTTTCCAGACAATTAGCCCTTGATGATCTTGTATTAGAACTTTAGAGAACACTGGAAAGACCAGAGAACAAATAACAAGCATGCCATTTAGGCCTTGAAATGAGGAATTAACCATCTCTCATCATAAAAAGCACATTTTGACCAACTCGCTCTGCAGTGAGCTCCGTGGTTTGAAGTTGGGGTATGAAGTGACATTGTGTGATGTGTGGTTATCTAGCATTGCATTGACTTTCAAGATTGTGCTTAGCAGAAGACTGGGGGTAGTTGTGGGGCAGGGCTTGAGATGCTGCCAGTGGTGGTAAATCCTCTCCTAGAGAAGTACCCTACTACAAGTTTTAAAAGTACAGAGCTTTGCTTGTAGTCAGCTATATAGGACAGCAAAAGGCAGGAGTGGTTGAGGTATGTGCTGGGAAGCCCTTTTGTGCAATAAATATTACTTTTCATAGTTAGGTCTGAGACGTGGTTGAAGCATGGATTCTTCTGTTCCCAGGTGACTCATGAGCGAGAACTGATTTGAAACAGTCATGAAATGATCTTTGTCCCTGTCGGCGTTAAGTGCATGGACTTGCTCTGTGGCTTTGCAGGTCCACTATGACATCTATAGCACCTGATTTGGTCTTAGAGGATCCAGTTGCAATCTTGCAATAGAACTATTTTGTTTAGGCTTTTGTTGATTGCTCAAATGTTGCAGCTGCATATTTTCACTCTATCCATAAGCAAGTAAATTTGGTCACAATCCAAGGAACACCTGGATTTAGAGCTGGATTCCTGGCTGAGTAACTGTTTTCTAGCTTCTGTGATTCTATGGGCCACTGCAGGCTTACTTGTGTTCCTCCAGATAATTGTATTCCCCAAAGCAACATCTACCATTCAGATGGTATCTACATTTGCAACACTCAGGTAAACTTGGTCCTTTAACTGTACTTGTTATTGGACTACAAAGATTTTTACACTGTGCCTCACTATAAACAGATGTGGCTGTGGACACTACTTCAAGGTGATATCAAAAAATTATTTTTTCTGAATATAATTAAAAAGGTGAAGTCCATTTTTTTGAGGACTGGAAAGTGGTTCCATATGAACTACAGTTGTATGAAGCATATCCATACAAAGAGATGCTTCTGAATTTTGAGTGCTACCGTGGAAGTAATTGCCCATCACTTTGAATGTGTTGGAATGTAGTGCAGAAAACAAAGTAACAAAAAATGCTTCTATAAAGTATATGATGATACAGCTTAAACTTGGAGTCTGGACTTTTGTCATAATACTGTCCAAATGATGTGAAAAATAGTTGTCACCATTTCTTGGTGAGAAATTGTTTCAGTATATTGGCTGTTTATCTGCTTTTGCCTCTGGTGATACCAGTTTGCAGATATGATGACTGTTTCTGTACCTAGCATTAAATAAGGGCTCAAAGTATGTTTAATTTTTGGAGCTGAAATGAGTACATTGCTTTCAATGGGTTATCCTATGTTCAGAGATCTGAGAGTTAAAAAAAGATTGCAGTTTTTCTAGTGGAAGATAAAGACCTGGTTTGCCACTGGTGTATTTAAATTTGTATCTATTATGCAAGGTTGAGTGAAGTCTTACGAACTCTTTTTAAACGTTGGTCGATGTGATGCTGGCAACCCTGAGTCACTGACAAATTCTGATTTAGACTACTGAATTTACCTAGCAAGATTTTTTTTTTTGTTAGCCCAAACCTCAAGTACTTCCCAGTCCTGTCTACCTAGAATTCATAAGGTTGCAGTAAACCCTCAGTACTCTTGAGTAGTTGTTGCCTCCAGCCTTTGAGGTTAGTCTGTGATTCCACTAAGTATGGTTGAAATGCTTTGAAATGAAAATGATGTCAATCTTGTACCCTCATTCTCACTGTCCCCACTTCTAATCCTTTAATATCCAGCAGTTCTTTCTAGGAAAAGAAAAGAAGTGTTGAAGATGGAGATAATTCTCATTTTTTGTGAATGTGAACATCATGCTGAATAAAAAATACTTTTCAGCCTGTGCATTACAGTAACTTGCCACCAGATAGAGCTCATGCTGGTCAGCATTATAATACAGAATCCTATTTTTCAAGAGTTTGCACTTAAAGCCTCTGTTTCAGAGTTTCGGGGGGGGGGGGGGGGGGGGGGGGATTTTTCATCTGATCAATGAAGTCTCTTCCAAGGCTCAGCCTACAGGTGACAAGTAGTATTTTTTTTCTTTGCTTGA